>JBBYHL010445995.1:0-16795 GCA_038381835.1 Adansonia madagascariensis
AATACATGATATTGATGCTTTGGATTTACGAGAAAAGCTTTGCCTTACATATTTTTCCTTAAAATCAAAGTTTATCCATGAAATGAGACTAACTTGCATACCTATGATAATCTCCGTTCTTTTTATTATTGGCACGATGATTATGTTCTCCACATTGGGATAAAGAATATTGATGCTTTGGATTTGCAAGAAAAGCTTTTCATTCCATCATTTTCCTTATAATTAATGTTCACCCATGAAATGAGACCAACTTGGGTACTCGTAATAATCCCCATTTCTTTTGTTACTGGAACTAAAATCATTTTCTCCTCATTGGGAAACATGTTATTGATGCTTCAGATTTGCAAGAAAAGCTATTCTTTCCACCATTTCCCTCAAAAAAAAGTTCATGTGTGAAATGAGACAAACATGGGAACTCATAATAATCTCCATTCTTTTTGTTATTGGCACAATAATCATGGTCTCCACATTTGGATACACGATCTTGATGCATTGGATTGGAAATAAAAGCTTTTCTTTCTGCCATATTCATTGTAAATAATGTTCATCAGTGAAATGAGAAAAACTTGGATACTTATAATAATCTCCATTCTTTTTCTAATGGGCACTACAGTCATGTTCTCTTCATTGCGATATAGGATATTGGTGCTTTAGATTTGCAAGAAAAGTTTTTTTTCCACTATTTTTCTTATAAACAAAGTTCATCTGTGAAATAAGACAGTCTGCGATACTCATTACAATCTCCATTCTTTTTGTTATGGGCACTACAGCCATGTTCTCCTCATTGCAATACACGATGTTGATACTTTGTAATTGCAAGAAAACATTTTCTTTCCACCATTTTCCTTATAATCAAAGTTTATCCATGAAATGAGGCAAACTTGGATACTCATAATAATCTCCATTCTTTTTGTTATGTGCACTAAAATCATGTTCTCATTGTTGGGATACGCGATATTGATACTTTGGATTTGCAACAAATATTGTTCTTTCCACCATTTTTCTTATAATCAAACTTCATACATGAATTGAGGCAAACTTGGACACTCGTAATAAAATACATTCTTTTCGTTATGGGCGCTACAGTCATGTTCTTGTCATTACGATACACAATATTGGTGCGTTGGATTTGCAAGAAAAGCTTTTCATTCCAGCATTTTCCCTATAATCAAAATTCATCCGTGAAATGAGACAAAATTGGATACTCCTAATAATCTCCATTCTTTTTGTTATTGGCACTACAATCATGTTCTCCATAATGGATATATGATATTGATGCTTTGGATTTGCAAGAAAAGCTTTTCTTTCGACCATTTTCCTTGTAATTAATGTTGCCCGTGAAATGAAAAAGCTAGGATACTTGTAATAACCTACATTCTTTTTGTTATAGGCACTACAATCATGCTCTCCTTGTTGGGAGACATGATATTGAAGCTTTAGATTTGCAAGAAAAGCTTCTCTTTCAACCAATTTCATTATAACCAAAGTTTATTCGTGAAATGAGACAAACTTGGATACTTGTAATAATCTCAATTTTTTGTTACGGGCACTACAGCCATATTCTCCTCATTGCGATACATGATATTGGTGCTTTGGATTTGCAAGAAAAGCTTTTCTTTCTAGCATTTTCCTTATGATCAAAGTTTATCTATGAAATAAGACAAACTTGGATGCTCCTACTAATCTTTATTCTTTTTGTTATTGGCACTACAATCATGTTCTCCACATTGGGATACACGATATTGATGCTTTGGATTTACAAGAAAAGCTTTTCTTTCTACCATTCTTTTTGTTATGTGCACCACAATATGTTCACATCATTAGGATACAAGATATTGATACTTTGGATTTGCAACAAAAGCTTTTCTTTCCACCATTTTCCTTACAATCAAAGCTCATATGTGAATTAAGAGAAACTTGGATACTCGTAATAAACTCCATTGTTTTTGTTATGGGCACTATAGTCATGTTCTCCTCATTGCGATACACGATATCGGTGCTTTGGATTTGCAAGAAAAGCTTTTCTTTCCAGTGTTTTCCTTATACTTAAAGTTTATCTATGAAATGAGACAAGTTGGATACTCATAACAATCTCCATTCTTTTTGTTATTGGCACCACAATCTTGTTTTCCACATTGGGATACACGACATTGATGCTTTGGAATTGCAAGAAAAGCTTTTCTTTCCACCTTTTTCCTTGTGATCAAAGTTTATCCGTGAAATGAGACAAACTTGGATACTTATAATAATCTTCATTCTTTTTGTTATGGGCACTACAATCATGTTCTGCTCGTTGGAATACATGATATTGATGCTTTGGATTTACGAGAAAAGCATTGCTTTCCATATTTTTCCTTAAAATCAAAGTTCACCCATGAAATGAGACAAACTTGGATACTTATAATAATCTCCATTCTTTTTATTGTTGGCGCGATGATTATGTTCTCCACTTTGGGATACACAATATTGATGCTTTGGATTTGCAAGAAAAGCTTTTCTTTCCAGCATTTTCCTTACTATCAAAGTTCATATGTGAAATGAGGTAAACTTTGATACTCCTAATAATCTCCATTCTTTTTGTTGTTGGCACTGCAATCATGTTCTCCACATTGGGATACATGATATTGATGCTTTGGATTTGCAAGAAAAGCTTTTCTTTCCACCATTTTCCTTATAATTAATGTTCACCAATGAAATAAGACAAGCTTGGATACTCGTAATAATCTCCATTCTTTTTTGTTATGGGCACTACAATTATGTTCTCCTCATTGGGATTCACGATATTGATGATTCGGATTTGCAAGAAAAGCATTTTTTTCCACCATTTTTTGAGTAACCAAAGTTCATTCATGAAATGAGGCAAACTTGGCTAGCCATAATAATCTCCATTCTTTTTGTTATTGGCACTACAATAATGTTCTCCGCATTAGGATAGATGACCTTGATGCTTTGGATTCACAGGAGAAGCTTTTCTTTCCACCATTCTCCTTATGATCAAAGTTCATCCGTGAAATGAGACAAGCTCGGATTCTTATAATAATCTTCATTCTTTTTCTTATGGGCACTACAATCAAGTTCTCCCCATTAGGTTACACAATATTGATGCTTTGGATTTGCAAGAAAAGCTTTTCTTTTCACCATCTTTCGTGTAATTAATGTTCACTGGTGAAATGAGACAAAATTGGATGCTTATAATAATCTCCATTCTTTTTGTTGTGAGCACTACTGTCATGTTCTCCTCATTGCGATGCACGATATTGATGCTTTGGAATTACAAGAAAAGCTTTTCTTTCCACCACTTTCATTATAATCAAAGTGCATCTATGAAATGAGACGAACTTGCATACTTGTAATAATCTCCATTCCTTTTGTTATGTGCACTACAAGATGTTCACATCATTGGGATACACGATATTGATACTTTGGATTTGCAACAAAAGCTTTTCTTTCCACCATTTTCCTTATAATCGAAGTTCATACGTGAATTAAGAGAAACTTGGATACTCATAATAAACTCCATTGTTTTTGTTATGGGCACTACAGTTATGTTCTCCTCATTGCGATACACGATATTGGTGCTTTGGATTTGCAAGAAAAGCTTTTCTTTCCAGCATTTTCCTTATATTAAAAGTTTATCTGTGAAATAAGATAAATTGGATACTCGTAACAATCTCCATTCTTTTTGTTATTGGCACCACAATCTTGTTTTTCACATTGGGATACACGACATTGATGCTTTGGATTTGTGAGAAAAGCTTTTCTTTCCACCATTTTCCAAATAATCAAAGTTCATCCGTGAAATAAGACAAACTTGGATATGCATAATAGTCTCCATTCTTTTTGTTATGGGCACTACAGTCATGTTCTCCTCATTAGGATACATGATATTGATGCTTCAGATTTGCAAGAAAAGCTTTTTTTTTCCACAATTTTCTTGATAACCAAAGTTGATTCGTGAAATGAGGTAAACTTGGCTAGTCGTTATAATCTCCATTTATTTTGTTATTGGCACTACAATAATGTTCTCCGTACTAGAATACATGACCTTGACACTTTGGATTCGCAAGAAAAGCTTTTCTTTCCACCATTTTCGTTCTGATCAAACTTCATCCATGAAATGAGACAAGCTTGGATTCTTGTAATAATCTCCATTCTTTTTGTTACGGGCACTACAATCATGTTCCACTCATTGGAATACATGATATTGATGCTTTGGATTTGCGAGAAAATCTTCGCTTTACATATTTTTTCTTAAAATCAAAGTTCATCCATGAAATGAGATAAACTTGGATACACATGATAATCTCCACTTCTTTTATTTTTGGCATGACGATTATGTTCTCCACATTGGGATACACAATATTGATGCTTTGGATTAGTAAGAAAAGCTTTTCTTTCCAATATTTTTCTTATAATTAATGTTCACCCATGAAATAAGACCAACCTGGGTACTCGTAATAATCTCTATTCTTTTTCTTATTAACTAAAATCATTTCCTCCTAATTGGGAAACACGTTATTAATGCTTTATATTTGCAAGAAAAGCTTTTCTTTTCACTATTTCCCTTATAACAGAAGTTCATGCATGAAATGAGACAAACATGGCTACTCATACTAATTGCCATTCTTTTTGTTATTGGCATGACAATCATGTTCTCCACATTTGGATACACGATCTTCATGCTTTGGATTCACAAGAAAAGCTTTTCTTTCAAGCGTTTTTCTTATAATCAAAGTTCATCTGTGAAATGAGACAAGTTGGATACTCGTAATTATCTCCATTCTTTTTGTTATTGGCACCACAATCTTGTTTTCCACATTGGGATACATGACATTGATGCTTTGGGATTGTAAGAAAAGCTTTTCTTTCCTCCTTTTTCCTTTTGATCAAAGTTCATCCATGAAATGAGACAAACTTGGATGCTCGTAATAATCTCTATTCTCTTTGTTATGGGCACTACAATCATGTTCCGCTCATTGGAATACATGTTATTGATGCTTTGGATTTGCGAGAAAAGCTTTGCTTTCCATATTTTTCCTTAAAATCTAAGTTTATTTGTGAAATGAGATAAACTTGGATACTCATAATAATCTCCATTCTTTTTTATTTTTGGCATGATGATTATTTTCTCCACATTGGGATATACAATATTGATCTTTGGATTTGCAAGAAAAGCTTTTCTTTCCACCATTTTCTTTATAATTAACGTTCACCCATGAAATGAGACCAACTTAGGTACTCGTAATAATCTGCATTCTTTTTGTTATTGGAACTAAAATTGATTTCTCCCCATTGGGAAACACATTATTGATGCTTCAGATTTTCAAGAAAAGCTTTTCTTTCCACCATTTCCCTTAAAAAAATTCATGTGTGAAATGAGAGAAACATGGCTACTCATAATAATCTCTATTCTTTTTGTTGTTGGCACAATAATCATGTTCTCCACATTTGGATACACGATGTTGATGCTTTTCATTTGCAATAAAAGCTTTTCTTTCCACCATTTTTCTTACAATCAAAGTTCAATCGTGAAATGAGACAAGCTTGGATTCTTGTAATAATCTCCATTCTTTTTGTTATGGGCACTACAATCATGTTCTCCTCACTAGGATACACGATATTGATGCTTTGGATTTGCAAGAGAAGCTTTTTTTTCCACCATTTTCCATATAATCAATATTCATTCATGAAATGAGATAAACTTTGATTGTCATAATAATCCCCATTCTTTTTGTTATAGGCACTACAATCACTTTCTTATCATTGGGATACACGATATTGATGCTTTGGGTTTGCAAAAAAAGCTTTTATTTGCACTATTTTCCTTAAAATCAAAGTTCATCCATGAATTGAGACAAACATGGATACTAGTAACAATCTCCATATTTTTGTTATGGGCATTATAGTCATGTTCTCCTCATTGCGATACACGATATTGATGCTTTGGAATTGCAAGAAAAACTTTTCCTTCCACCATTTTCTTTATAATTAATGTTCACCCGTAATGTGAGTCAAACTTGCATACTCATAATAATCTCCATTCTTTTTGTTATGGGCACTAAAATTGTGTTCTCCTCATTGGGATACATGATATTGATGCTTTGGATTTGCAGTTAAAGCTTTTTGTTCCAGTATTTCCTTTTTAAAAAGAGTTCATGCATGGAATGAGACAAACTTGGCTACTCATAATAATCTCCATTCTTTTTGTTATTAGCACTACAATCATGTTTTCCACATTGGGATACACGATATTGATGCTTTGGAATTGCAAGAAAAGCATTTCTTTCCACCATTTTCCTTATGATCAAAGTTCATCCGTGAAATGAGACAAACTTGGATACTCATAATAATCACCATTCTTTTTGTTATCGGCACTACAATCATGTTGCCCTCATTGGTATACACGATATTGACGCTCTGGATTTGCATGAAAAGCTTTTCTTTCTATCATTTTCCTTAAAATCAAAGTTCACCCATGAAATGAAACAAACTTGGAGACTCGTAATAATCTCCATTCTTTTTGTTATGGGACACTATAGTCATGTTCTCCTTATTGCAATACATGATATTGATGCTTTGGAATTGCAAGAAAAGCTTTTCTTTCCACCATTTTCCTTATAATCAAAATGCATCCATGAAATGGGACAAAATTGGATGCTCATAATAATCTCCATTCCTTTTGATATGTGCACTACAATATGTTCACATCATTGGGATACACGATATTGATACTTTTGAGTTGCAACAAAAGCTTTTCTTCCCACCATTTTCCTTATAATCAAAGTTCATATGTGAATTGAGAGAAACTTGGACACTTATAATAAACTCCACTGTTATGTGCACTACAGTCATGTTCTCCTCATTGCGATACACGATGTTGATGCTTTGGATCTACAAGAAAAGCTTTTCTTTCCAGTGTTTTCCTTGTAATCAAAGTTCATCCATGAAATGAGATAAGTTGGATACTTGTAACAATCGCCATTCTTTTTGTTATTGGCACCATAATCTTGTTTTCCACATTGGGATACACGACATTGTTGCTTTGGAATTGCATGAAAAGCTTTTCTTTCAACCTTTTTCCTTATGATCAAAGTTCATTCGTGAAATGAGACAAACTTGGATACTCGTAATAATCTCTATTCCTTTTGTTATGGGCACTACAATCATGTTCTGCTCATTGGAATACATGATATTAATGCTTTAGATTTGCGAGAAAAGCTTTGCTTTCTAGATTTTTCCTTAAAATCAAATTTCATCAGTGAACTGAGACAAACCTGGATACTCATAATAATCTCAATTCTTTTTATTATTAGCATAATGATTATGTTCTCCACATTGGGATACACAATATTGATGCTTTGGATTTGCAAGAAAAGCTTTTCTTTCCACCATTTTCCTTATAATTAATGTTCACCCGTGAAATTAGACCAACTTGGGTACTCCTAATAATCTCCATTCTTTTTGTTGTTCGAAATAAAATAATTTTCTCCTCATTGGGAAGCACGTTATTGATGCTTCCGATTTGCAAGAAAAGCTTTTCTTTCCACCATTTCCCTTATAATAAAAGTTCATGCATGAAATGAGACAAACATGGCTATTCGTAATAATCTCCATTCTTTTTGTTATTGGCACAACAATCATGTTCTCCATTCTTTTTTTTTCCAGATTTTTCCTTAAAATCAAATTTTATTAGTGAAATGACACAAACCTGGATACTCATAATAATCTCAATTCTTTTTATTATTGGCATAATGATTATGTTCTCCACATTGGGATACACAACATTGATGCTTTGGATTTGTAAGAAAAGCTTTTCTTTCCACCATTTTCCTTATAATTAATGTTCAACCGTGAAATGAGACCAACTTGGGTACTCATAATAATCTCCATTCTTTTTGTTGTTTAAACTAAAATCATTTTCTCCTTATTGGGAAGCACGTTATTGATGCTTTCGATTTGCAAGAAAAGCTTTTCTTTCCACCATTTCCCTTATAATAAAAGTTCATGCGTGAAATGAGACAAACATGGCTACTCATAATAATCTCCATTCTTTTTGTTATTGGCACAACAATCATGTTCTCCATATTTGCATACACGATTTTGATGCTTTGGATTCGCAAGAAAAGCTTTTTTTTTCCAGCGTTTTTCTTATAATCAAAGTTCATCCATGAAATGAGACAAGTTGGATACTCGTAACAATCTCCATTCCTTTTGTCATTGGCACCACAATCTTGTTTTCCACATTAGGATACACAACATTGATGCTTTGGAATTTCAAGAAAAGCTTTTCTTTCCACCTTTTTCTTTATGATCAAAGTTTATCCATGAAATGAAACAAACTTGGATACTCGAAATAATCTCTATTTTTTTTGTTATGGGCACTACAATCGTGTTCCGCTCATTAGAATACATGATACTGATGTTTTGGTTTTGCAAGAAAAGCTTCACTTCCATATTTTTCCTTAAAATCAAAGTTCATCCTTGAAATGAGACAAACTTGGATACTCATAATAATCTCTATTCTTTTTGTTATTGGTATGATGATTATGTTCTCCATATTGGGTTACACTGTCTTGATGCTTTGGATTTGCAAGAAAAGCTTTTCTTTTCACCATTTTCCTTATAATTAATGTCCACCCTTGAAATGAGACCAACTTGGGGACTTGTAATAATCTCCATTCTTTTTGTTGTTGGAACTAAAATTGTTTTTTCCTTATTAGGAAACATGTTATTGATGCTTCAGATTTGCAAGAAAAGCTTTTTGTTCCACCATTTCCCTCATAACAAAAGTTCATGCGTGAAATGAGACAAACATGGCTACTTGTAATAATCTCTAATTTTTTTGTTATTGGCACAACAATTAAGTTCTCCACATTTGGATACACGATCTTGATGCTTTAGATTCGCAAAAAAGCTTTTCTTTTCTCCATTTTTCTTATAATCAAAGTTCATCCGTGAAATGAGACAAGCTTTGATTCTTGTAATAGTCTCTATTCTTTTAGTTATGGGCACTACAATCAGGTTCTCCTCATTAGGATACACGATATTGATGCTTTGGATTTGCAAGAGAAGCTTTTCTTTCCACCATTTTCCATAAAATCAATGTTTATTCATGAAATGAGACAAACTTGGATTCTCATAATAATCCCTATTCTTTTTGTTATGGGCACTACAATCATTTTCTTATCATTGGGATACATGATATTGATGCTTTGGATTTGCAAAAAATGCTTTTATTTCCAAAATTTTCCTTATAATCAAAGTTTATTCGTGAATTGAAACAAACTTGGATACTAGTAACAATCTCCATTTTTTTTGTTATTGGCGCTATAGTCATGTCTTCCTCATTGCGATAAATGATATTGATGCTTTGGAATTACAATAAAAGCTTTTCCTTCCACCATTTTCCTTATAATTAATGTTCACTCATGAAGTGAGACAAACCTGGATACTCGTAATAATCTCCATTCTTTTTGTTATGGGCGCTAAAATTGTGTTCTCCTCATTGGGATACATAATATTAATGCTTTGGATTTGCAGTTAAAGCTTTTTGTTCAACCGTTTCCCTTGTAACAAAAGTTCATGCGTGAAGTGAGACAAACTTGGCAACTCATAATAATCTCCATTCTTTTTGTTATTACCACTACAATCATGTTTTCTATATTGGGATACACGATCTTGATGCTTTGGAATTGCAAGAAAAGCATTTCTTTCCACCATTTTCCTTATGATCAAAGTTCATCCGTGAAATGAGACAAACTTGGATACTCGTAATAATCTCTATTCTTTTTGTTACCGGCACTACAATCATGTTCCCCTCATTGGTATACATGATATTGATGCTCTGGTTTTGCGAGAAATGCTTTGCTTTTCATCATTTTCCTTAAAATTAAAGTTCACCCGTGAAATGAGACAAACTTGGATACTCATAATAATCTCCATTTTTTTGTTATTGGCACGACAATTATGTTCTCCATATTGGGATACACGATATTGATGCTTTGGATTTGCAAGAAAAGCTTTCTTTTCACCATTTTCCTTATAATTAATGTTCACCTGTGAAATGAAACAAACTTGGATACTCGTAATAGTCTCTATTCTTTTTGCTATGGGCACTACAGTCATGTTCTCTTCAATGCATTATGTGATAATGATGCTTTGGAATTGCAAGAGCTTTTCTTTCCAACATTTTCCTTATAATCAAAGTGCATCTATGAAATGAGACAAACTTGGATACTCGTAATAATCTCCATTCTTTTTGTTTTATGTACTACAATATGTTGACATCATTGGGATATACGATATTGATACTTTGGATTTGCAATAACAGCTTTTCTTTCCACCATTTTCCTTATAATCAAAGTTTATACGTGAATTAAGTGAAACTTGGATACTTGCAATAAACTCCATTCTTTTTGTTATGGGCACTACAACCATGTTCTTCTCATTGCAATGCACGATATTGGTGCTTTGGATTTGCAAGAAAAGCTTTTCATTCCACCATTTTCCTTATAATCAAAGTTCATCTATGAAATGAAACAAAATTGGATACTCGTAATAAACTCCATTATTTTGTTATAGGCACTACAGTCATGTTCTCCTCATTGTGATACACGATATCGGTGCTTTGGATTTACAAGAAAAGCTTTTCTTTCCAACATTTTCCTTATAATCAAAGTTCATCCATGAAATGGCACAAACTTGGATACTCCGAATAACCTCTATTCTTTCTGTTATTGCTACTACGATCATGTTCTCCACATTCGGCTGAACGATATTGATGCTTTGGATTTGCAAGAAAAGCTTTTCTTTCCACCATTTTCCTTGTAATTAATACTCGCTCGCAAAATGATACAAGCCTGGATACTCATAATAATCTCTATTCTTTTTGTTATGGGCACAATAATCATGTTTTTCTCATTGGGAAACATGATATTGAAGCTTTGGATTTACAAGAAAAGCTTTTCTTTCCACCATTTTCCTTATAGTCAATGTTCATCTGTGAAATAAGACAAGCTTGGATACTCATAATAATCTCTGTTCTTTTTGTTATTGGCACTATAATCTTGTTCTCCACATTAGGATAAACAACATTGATGCTTTGAATTGCAAGAAAAGCTTTTCTTTCCACCATTTTCCCTATGATCAAAGTCCATCCATGAAATGAGACAAACTTGGATACTCATAACAATCACCATTCTTTTTGTTATGGGCACCACAATCATGTTCTTCTCATTGGGATACATGATATTAATGCTTTGGATTTACGAGAAAAGTGTTGCTTTCCATCATTCTCCTTAAAATCAAAGTTCATCCGTGAAATGGGATAAGCATGGATACTCATAATAATCTCTATTCTTTTTGTTATTGGTGCAACAATTATGTTCTCAACATTGGGATACACGATATTGATCCTTTGGATTTGCAAGAAAAGCTTTTCTTTTCACCATTTTCCTTATAATTAATGTCCACTCATGAAATGAGACAAACTTGGATATTTGTAATAATCTCAATTCTTTTTGTTATGGGCACTAAAATCGTGTTCTCCTTATTGGGATACATGATATTGATGCTTTGGATTTGTAAGAAAAGCTTTTCTTTCCACCATTTCTCTTATAACCAAAGTTTATGCATGAAATGAGATAAACTTGGCTACTCATAATAGTCTTCATTTTTTTTGTTATTTGCACTACAATCATGTTCTCCGCATTGGGATACGCGATTTTGATGCTTTGGATTCGCAAGAAAAGCTTTTCTTTTCACCATTTTTCTTATAATCAAAGTTTATCCGTGAAATAAGACAAACTTGGATTCTTCTAATAATCTCAATTTTTTTTGTTATGGGCACTACAACCATGTTGTCTTCATTAGGATACATTATATTGATGCTTTGGATTTGCAAGAGAAGCTTTTTATTCCTCCATTTTCCATATATATCAATGTTTATTCGTGAAATAAGATAAACTTAGATACTAGTAATAATCTCCATTTTTTTTATGGGCACTACAGTCATTTTCTCCACATTGTGATATATGATATTGAAGCTTTGGAATTGCAAGAAAAGCTTTTCTTTCCACCATTTTCCTTATAATCAAAGTTCGTCCATGAAATGAGACAAACTTGGATACTCGTAATAATCTCCATTCTTTTTGTTATGTGCACTACAATCATGTTCTCATCATTGGGATACACGATATTGATACTTTGGATTTGCAATAAAAGCCTTTCTTTCCACCATTTCTCTTATAATCAAAGTTCATACGTGAATTGAGGGAGACTTGGATGCTCATAGTAAACTCCATTCTTTCTGTTATTGGCACTACAGTCATCTTCTCCTCATTGTGATACATGATACTAGTGTTTTGGATTTGCAAGAAAAGCTTTTCTTTCTAGCATTTTCCTTACACTCAAAGCTCATCTGTGAAATAAGAAAAAATTCGATAGTCAATAATCTCTATTCTTTTTTTTATTGGCACTACAATCATGATATACACATTGGGATATATGATATTGATGCTTTGGATTTGCAAGAAAAGCTTTTCTTTCCACCATTTTCCTTGTGATTAATTTTTGCCTGTGAAATGAGACAACCTTGGATACTCGTACTAATCACCATTCTTTTTGTTATGTGCACTACAATCATGTTCTCCATATTGGGGTACATGATATTGACGCTTTGGATTCACAAGAAAGGCTTCTCTTTGCAACGTTTTCCTTATAATTAAATTTCATCTGTGAAATGAGACAAGCTTAGATTCTTGTAACAATCTCCATTCTTTTTGTTATGGGCACTGCAATCATGTTCTCCTCATTAGGATACATGATATTGATGTTTTGGATTTGTCAGAAATGCTTTTCTTTGCACCATTTTCCTTAAAATCAAAGTTTATCCATAAATTGAGATAGGCTGGCATACTCGTAATAACCTCTATTCCTTTCGTTATGGGCACTACAATATGTTCTCATCATTGGGATACACAATATTGATGCTTTGGATTTGCAAGAAAAGCTTTTTTCTCCACTATTTTCCTTATAATTAAAGTTCATCCATGAATTGGGACAAACTTGGATACTCATAATAATCTCCATTCTTTTTGTTACTGACATAACGATCATGTTCCCCACATTAGGATACGCAATCTTGATGCTTTGGATTTGTAAGAAAAGCTTTGCTTTAACCATTTTCCATATAATTAATGTTAATCTATGAAATGAGAAAAACTTGGATGCCCATAATAATCTCCATTCTTTTTGTTATTGGCACTACAATCATGTTTTCCTCGTTGGGATATATGATATTGATGCTTTGGATTCGCAAGAAAAGCTTTTCTTTCCATAATTTTTCTTATAATCAAAGTTCATTCGCGAAATGAGACTAACTTAGCTACTCATAATAATCACCATTCGTTTTATTATTGGCACTAGAATCATGTTCTCCTCATTGCAATACATGATATTGATGCTTTAGATTTACAAGAAAAGCTTTTCTTTCCACCATTTTTCTTATAATAAAAGTTCATCCGTGAAATAAGACAAACTTGGATTCTAGTAATAATCTCCTTTCTTTTTGTTTTTGGCACTGCAATCATGCTCCCCACATTGGGATATGCTATCTTGATGCTTTGGATTTGCAAGAAAAGCTTTGCTTTTGACCATTTTTTGTATAGTTAAAGTTCATCCGTGAAATGAAACAAACTTAGATACCCATAATAATCTCCATTTTCTTTATTGGCACCATAATCATGTTATCCTCATTGGGATACACGATATTGATACTTTGGGTTTGCGAGAAAAGTTTTTCTTTCCACTATTTTCCTTATATCAAAGTTCATCCGTGAAATGAGATAAACTTGGATTCTCATAATAATCTCCATCTTTTTTATTATTGGCACTGCAATCATGTTCCCTACATTGCGATACGCTATCTTGATGCTTTGGATTTGCAAGACAGGCTTCACTTTTGACCATTTTTCATATAGTTAATGTTCACCTGTGAAATGAGACAAACTTGGATACCCATAATAATCTCCATTCTTTTTGTTATTGACACTACAATCATGTTCTTCTCATCGGGATACACGATATTGATGCATTGGATTTGCAAGAAAAGCTTTTCTTTCCACCACTTTCTTATAATCAAAGTTTACTCATGAAATGAGAGAAGCTTGGCTACTCATAATAATCTTCATTTTTTTTGTCATTAGCACTATAATCATGTTCTCCATATTGGGATACATGATCCTGATGCTTTGGGTTTACAAGAAAAGCTTTTCTTTTTGTCATTTTCCTTGTAATCAAAGTTTATTCGTGAAACGAGATAAACGTGGATACTCATAATAATCTCCATTCTTTTTGTTATAGGTACTACAATCATGTTCTCCTCATGGGATACATGATATTGATGCTTTGGATTTGCAAGAAGAGCTTTTCCTTCCACCATTTTCCTTATAATCAAAGTTCATCCATAAAATGAGACAAACTTGGATGCTCGTAATAATCTCTATTCTTTTTGTTATGTGCACTACAATCACTTTCTCATCGTTGGGACACATGATATTGATGCTTTGGATCTGCGAGAAAGGCTTTTTTTCCACTATTTTCCTTAAAATTAAAGTTTATCCGTGAATTGAGACAAACTTAGATACCCATAATAATCTCTATTCTTTTTGTTATGGGCATTACAGTCATGTTCTTCCCATTGCGATACACAATATTGATGCTTTAGAACTGCAAGAAAAGCTTTTCTTTCCACCATTTTCCTTATAATCAATGTTCTCTGTGAATTAAGACAAACATGGATACTCATAATAATCTTCATTCTTTTTGTTACGTGCGCTACAATCACATTCTCATCATTGGGATACACAATATTGATGCTTTGGATTTGCAAGAAAAGCTTTTCTTTCCACCATTTTTCTTATAATCAAAGTTCATTCATGAAATGAGACTAACTTAGCTACTCATAATAATCACCATTCTTTTTATTATTGGTACTAGAATCATGTTCTCCTTGTTGCGATACACGATATGATGCTTTAGATTTGCGAGAAAAGCTTTTCTTTCCACTATTTTTCATATAATCAAAGTTCATCCGTAAAATAAGACAAACTTGGATACTCGTAATAATCTCTATTCTTTTGGTTATGGGCACTATAATCATGTTCTCCTCATTGCGATACACGATATTGATGCTTTTGATTTGCAAGAAAAGCTTTTCTTTCCATCCTGTGAAACGAGATAAACTTCAATTCCCATAATAATCTACAGTCTTTTTGTTGTTGGCACTACAATCATGTTCCCCACTTTGGGATACACAATCTTGATGCATTGATTTTGCAAGAAAAGCTTTTCCTTCCACCATTTTCCTTGTAATTACTATTCACTCGTGAAATAAGATGAACTTGGATACCCGTAATAATCTCCATTCTTTTTGTTATGTGCATTATAATCATGTTCTCCTCATTGCGATACATGATTTTGATGCTTTTCATTTGCCAAAAAAGCTTTTCTTTCCACCATTTTCCTTGTAATCAAAGTTTATTTATGAAACGAGACAAACTTAAATTCTCGTAATAATGTCCATTCTTTTTGTTATTGGCACTACAATCATGTTCCCTACATTGGGATACGTGATCTTGATGCTTTGGATTTGTAAAAAAAGCTTTGCTTTTGACATTTTCCTTATAGTTAATGTTCATCAGTGAAACGAGACAAACTTGGATACTTGTAATAATCTCCATTCTTTTCATTATGGGCACTACAATCATGTTCTCCTCATTTGGATACACGATGTTGATGTTTTGGACTTGCAAGAAAAGCCTTTCTTTCCACTATTTTTCTCACAATCAATGTTTATTCGTGAATTGAGACAAACTTGGATACTTGTAATAATCTCCATTCTTTTTGTTATGGGCACTACAATCTTGTTTTTCTCATTGGGATACACCATGTTGATGCTTTGGATTTATGAGAAAAGCTTTTTCTTCCACTATTTTCCTTAAAATCAAAGTTCATCTGTGAAATGAGACAAACATGGATGCTCAAAATAATCTCTATTCTTTTTGTTGTTGGCACTACAATCATGTTTTCCACATTGGGATACACGATATTGATGCTTTGGATTTACAAAAAAGCTTTTCTATCCACCATTTTCCTTGTAAATAATGTTCACCCATGAAGTGAGACAAACTGGGATACCTATAATAATCTCCATTCTTTTTGTTATGGGCACTACAATCATGTTCTCTTTATTGAGAGACACGATATTGATGCTTTGGATTTACGAGAAAAGCTTTTCTTCCCACCATTTTCATGATGCCCAAAGTTCATTCGTGAAATGAGACAAACTTAGCTACTCGTAATAATCTCCATTCTTCTTGTTATGGACACTACAATCATGTTCTCCTCATTTGGATACATGATATTGATGCTTTGGACTTGCAAGAAAAGCCTTTCTTTCCACCATTTTCCTTACAATCAAAGTTCATGTGCGAATTAAGACAAACTTGGACACTCGTAATAATCTCCTTTCTTTTTGTTATGGGCACTACAATCTTGTTTACCTCACTGGGATACACCATATTGATGGTTTGGATTTGTGAGAAAAGCTTTTCTTTCCACCATTTTCCTTAAAATCAAAGTTTATCTGTGAAATAAGATGAACTTGGAAACTCAAAATAATCTCTATTCTTTTTGTTATTGGCACTACAATCATGTTTTCCACATTAGGATACACGATATTGATGCTTTGGATTTGCAAGAAAAGCTTTTCTTTCCACCATTTTCCTTGTAATTA
>JBBYHL010446037.1:0-16792 GCA_038381835.1 Adansonia madagascariensis
TTGAATTCTACAAAGAAATTTTGTCAATAAATTGGGAAATTTTATGTGTAAGAAAAAGCTATCAAATATTCCAAACTGTAAAAAGTTTACAAGAAAAACCCTTAGGGTAAAAATTGCATCTGAAAAATGGAAAAATTCCATAAATGAAATGGAATTTCAAAAGGTTGAATTTGTATTAATTTATTGAAAGTATACCAAAAAGTCTAAAATTCTAAACTTGGAAAAAATTCTACAAAAAAACTTACAAAGTCAAAAATTTCATATTTTGGAAACGAGAAAATTCTAATAATAGATATGAAAAAATGAGCTGAATTCAACATATTGCTCAAAGTATTAATTGGTAGAAATAAAAAAAAAAAATCTTGAATCCAAAACAAATTTTTACTAAAAAATATTCAGAAGCAGGACACTTACGGTATCATGAAAAAATTTGAAATTAAATAATGGACTTGACAATTTGACACCTTGTGGTAGAAAATGCCGATACGAACAATATTTTAAAATTTTTAAGGTGAGTATCTGCAAAAACACTACAAGAGTATTGGTAAAAATATAAGAAGGTCGATTTACAAAATTTCATAAAAAAATTTAAAAATGTTTAAAAATGATAAATTTAATTGTGATGTCATCTCTAAAATAAATTTCAAAATTCCTTAAGAAGGTATTTAAAAGCTAATTTCTCTCCTTAATACTTGTCTTTTCTATCTGAGATTTGTTCTCTATAACCCTTGAACTATAGTTTTTCAGTAGCATGCTCAAGCGGCCATCTAGTCATGACTAAATAAGTCTCGAAAAGGCTTAATCTTTATAGAGAAGGTTGACCCCACAAGGATGACCACCTGATCCTTGATCTTGGATATTTTAGATTGTTAGAAAAAAGCCCAGATAAAATTAGGTGTTTACAGCTAATTGTTGAGAATCATGAAAGGGCAAGAACCATAGACAACCTATTGTTTTGGCCATGAGGTCTTAAAAAAAAAACTAAATTTAAATAAACATGTAGTAAAAGATCTTGATGGAAAAATTCAAAACAAAAATAAAAATAAATAAAAGAAGATGACTTAGGTGAAGTGTAAATAAGAAAATGGTAACTAGGCGATACCTAAGGTCGAGAAGATTGACCAAGGCAAAACCATAATAGTCAAGGTGATGATTAGGGCAAAACCTAAGTCAAAAGGATTGACTAAGGTGAAACCCAAGGAGGTAACCAGGGAAAAACCTAAGTTAAAAGATTAACTAAGGAGAAACCACGGTAGTCAAAGAGGTAACAAGGGTGAAACCTAAATTGAAAGATTGACTAGGGCAAAACCATGATAGTTAAGGAGGTGACCAAGGTGAACCTAGGTCAAAAGATTAAATAAGGTAAAACTAAGATAGTTAAAAAGGTGACTAAGGTGAAACCTAAGTTAGAAGATTAATCAGACAAAACCATGATAGTTAAAGAGGTGACTGGGGCAAAACCTAAGTCAAAATATTGATAGGGTGAAACCATAATAGTAAAAAAGGTGACCAGGGCAAAACCTAAGTCAAAAGATTAAGTAGGGCGAAACCATGATAGTGAAGAAAGTGACCAAGCCAGAACCTAAGTCAAAAGATTGTCTAACGCGAAACCATGATAGTCAAGGAGGTAACTAGGACAAAGCCTAATTCAAAAGGGAGACGACAAGGGTGAAACCCATTAATAAAAAAGAATTAGTCAATTTAGACAAAGATAATGCCTGATACTCGATTTGTTTAAAAGGATGTAGGACTTAACCATCAATTTTGAAAAATCAGCAAACCTGAATGGTTGTTACTTTTTCTAATATCACACATAGTTTTTTATCTGTGAGTCATTGAATGCTAAAGAAAAGGTGCATGCGGAGTGCATATGATGAATTCTTATGATAACATTATATTTTCTCATTTATGGGTTTTGTTATTATTGATTCTTGATAGCTTTTGATCCAGCCTGTATTTAGAGTTGAAGGTTTTCGAAAAATGTTGTAAATATTTCTTTTTTCAGCAAGGTAAGCCAGTACCTGTCTTTGATTTTCCTTTCAAGGAGTCTTCTGATGGGATTTGTCTTTTTTTCTCATCAAGGCATTTTTTGACCATGTTTCCCAAATTTTTTTTCTTAAGTTTTATTCAAAAGCGTTGTCTATTTACTCTAATCCTTTTTAGAGCATCCAAAAAATTGAAATATTAGCTATGGTCCCTATAATGTTTTGATTTAGTTCCAAAGTAATGTAAAGAAATTTTTTTTGTAATTCTTTCTAAACTATTAATCATCATTTAAGAGAAATGAAAAATTACTAAAAGGAATTCAATTTGCATTTGTACTCCAAAAAGATAAGGAAATACAATATTAGTTTCTCAACAAAAATAAAAAAAAGGGGTACAAAAGAACTTGGTATTTTTCCTAATATCAGATAAACAAAATCTCCCACTTAGTTTTTTAGAGGTTTCTTTTGAATGGGATGTTTGCGATCATGCTATGGCTTTTTTCTAATCTCTACCTTTCAGTAAATTATGTTTTGTTCATTTCTTTCCAAGTGCTCAAGCTATCCTTTTTCGATTTTTGACTTGAGGCTTCCTTTTTTTCTTGTTATTTTTTTTTATTTTTTATTTGAATGCCCTTGGGGGTTTTCATTCGAAGGCTTTTTTTTTTTTGTTTTTTATTTAGAAATGACACTGCCTTCTAGGCATAATTCTTCTTTACATTATCAGAGTTAACGGGGTTTGGTAAAGTACCCCTGTCCATTTCTGCCAAACCACGTAGTGTCCAATTAGGTGCTTTTTTGCCCCATGGATCTTTTTAGATGGGAATGATTTTCCTCAGCACCAGTTTCCTCTAGTGGAATTGCCTCAGGTGTAGTTTTATATCATTAGGCTTTCATCATCCTTTTTTGATACATTTGTCGATGTTGAATTACCTTTAGCCTCTTTTATTTGATGAAATTTAACTGTTCATAATGATCTTAAACCTATTCAGCTTCCTTCAACTTGGTCTCCATTAGTACCTAGAGTGAGGGAATCTCAACTTTAATTGGCAAAACAACCTTTATGGCATAGACCAATGAGTAAAGCATGATCATGGTTAAAGTTTGAACTGAAGTTCAATAAGCTAAGAGGGTAAAGGAAGGCTTCTCAACCAATCTTTGTAAGTTTTCATCCTTTTCCTTATAATCTTTTTAATGTTTTAATTGGCTTCCTTCACACCTTCATTCATCTTTGGATGGTACTCCACTAGTTATGATGTGAGATTTTGAGTTAGGTGCACACCTATTTTATTATTTAATTCTTCAAATTAGAGATGTTATCTGTTATGATTCTATCAAAAATTTCAAATTAATAGATGATGTTGCCTTTTAGGAATTTGGACACTGTTGTCTTTGTTATATTTGCATAAAAGGGACTTCAACCCACTTGATAAAGTAGTTAATAGCCACCAAGATAAAATGATGATGATTTGAAGCTTTAGAAAAAATTGGCCTAATAACATCCATGCCCACATTGAAAAGGACCAAGGTGCTTTTATAATGTGTTAGGGAAAATGTGCCACATGGATCTTGTTCGTGTAAACCTAAAATTTACGACATCTCTAGGCATACTTAATACAATCACCCTTCATGGTCATCCAAAAGTATCCTAACCTCATGATTTGCTTTGCTATTTTGTGTCTGTTAGCATGAATTTTGCAAACCTATTCGTGCACTTCTTCCAATATCCTTTATATGTTGGGAGTATCTACACATCTTAGTAATGTTTGGTCATGATTCTTTTTGTAAAGGATCTCGCCATCCAAAATGAAGCTCATTATTAACCTTTTTATCATTTTTTTATCATTTTCAGTGGAATTGTTTGGATATTCTCAATCCTTGATGATACTAAAAAAGGACGTCTGCTTCCACTTTGACATTTTGACAATGGGCAGGAGATTCGTATAAACTCATTTGATTTGGGGTCACTTCTTTCCCTCCATTCACTTTGAGCATTAAAGCAGAGGTGGCCAAAACATCTACCATTTAATTATCATCTCATGGTAAATAAATGACGTCCACTTTTTTCAATTCTTTTAACAATTCCAAAATCAATTTTCTATTTTGCAATAGCCTTCAATCTTGAGTTTCCCATTCCCTATGTAGTTGATAAATCACTAGAGCTAAATCCCTGAAGCCTTTCAACACTCCAGCTTTTCTTTCTATAGTATATGGAGTCTCGTAACACAAGCTTTTTATTTTGCCATGTTATTTGTGTAGTCAAAATCTAACCTAGTAGTAAAAAGATAATAGTTTTCTTCCAGATATATCAAAATTGCCCCAATTCCATGGCCCAAAACATTTGAGGCCTCGTTGAAATACATCTTCCACCCTAGCTTCTCAAGCTATTTGAGATATTCATCAAGCCTTCATCAGGAAAATCAAAACTCAAAGGTTTATAGTCATAAAATGCTCAGCTTGTTAGGAATACGGCAATGACACTTCCTTTTATAGCCTTTTGACTTGCATAGACTACGTCACATTCTGACAATAGGACCTACAATCTGGCTATCTGTCCCAATAATGCTAGTGCTTTGAAGAGGTACTTGATTAGATCTATCTTTGTAATTAGCCATGTTGTGTGGTAGAGTATATATTGTCTAAGCCTTCGTATGGTCCAAGCTAGAGTGCAACATATTTTTTCCATTTATGAGTAATTTACCTTATAATCTATGAACTTTTTATTGAGGTAATAAATGGCTATTTCTTTCTTCCTAGTTTCATCATGTTGTCCCAATACGTATTTGTCGCAACGTGTTTGGAATTTCGCGTGGAGCAGGAATCATTCATGACTTAAATATGTAAGAAGAATAATAAAATTCTTGACAAAAAATGTCCTCTTGCCAAAACTCTTCCTTTTTAACATAAGGGAGACCGTCGAACAAATCACTTATCTACCTAGTCTAGGGTGACCACCATAAACTGGCAAATACTTAGAGTCACCACCGATCATTTGACTTAGGCATGATCGGATATCTATTAAAACTGACATTCCTAGTTATGAAACACAAAAAATTGATTTTAAAGTCTGCATGGTCTAGAGATTTGTTGGTTGGGTTTGGGAGTTGGTCACACATAGGGAAGTACTAACATCCCCACAATGCTTAAAATTGGTTCCTTCCAACTATGTCTTATATTGATTTCTTTTCCTCGATTTTGACTTGTCATTATTTTGGTATAATCTTTTTTTATGCATGAATTTGTATGAAATAGTGAATTTAAGTTTTTATGAAAATTTTACTCCTATATTCATCCCGAATAGGTGGGAAACATAGAGATTTTGAGTAAAAATGATCTCCGAATTTAATTTTAAAAATTGGATATTCTATATTAAGCACTAGAGAGATACCAACACGAAACATTACCATTGCAATTTTTGAAAACAATTTGCAAATAGGAATGTAAACAGACACCATGAAAAGAAACGTGTTAGTAAAATATGGGTAAAAATATGATAATATTGCACAAAACAAATCACACAAAAAGAAAAGAAAATAGGAAGATCGGTTGAAATATATCTTATAGTTGTCATCAATTATCTAGAAATAAACAAATCGATAATTTTTCAGACACATTTGGATTCCATGGTTGATCGAGGCATGAAAAAAGAGTTTGGATTTTGAAAAGTTCAAAGAAATCTGAGAGACAAAAAAGTTTATTTCTAATGATTTTTGAAAAAAATAGGATAAAAAGACTTAAATTGATAACGGTTTGATAATCTCTTGAGAAAATAACATCTTTGACAATTTTTGACAAAAGAAGCGATTTTTTATTTAAAAAGCAAAGATTGATAAAAATAAGAATGACGAAATTTGAAAGATGCTCAAGCCAAAAGGGGTTGACACATGTTTCTAGACTTGGCGGGGTTTATCGGAGTCACCTAGAGGTATTTAAATGCCCTGGAGTAAGAATTTTGGAAAATCAATTAATTTTGACTAATATTGAAAATAAGGGATAGCATTACAGTATCCCCTTTTCTAATTTAATTTCAAGCACATTCGAAGGTTCTAGGAGTTAGATAAAGTACCATTAGAAATATGATTCAATGAGGGTTAATATAAAATATTCTAAAAATCCTAAAAAATCACTTTTTAGAAGGAAATAATTTTTAAAGTTGGGTTTAATTTTGCATTGATAGCACGTATAGCGGAAAAGGAGCATCAAATCTTGATTCAGAATCATTAAATCTTAAACGATACCTTTTTGGAAAAGGAATTTCACAAACATTTTAGGAAAAATACTCGAAAATCTAAAAAAAAAAACCTGGTGGGGCAAAATAGCCCAAATAAAATTTAAGTCACCAATCTAAGGGTTTCAAAGATCAATGGTTAGAAAAATCATAACTCCCACATTTAACTCCTTCATTTGAAATTATCTAAGGGCAAATGAGATACTATTGAAAAAATAATTCAATGCCATTTTAGGAAAAAAATGCCAAAAAATTCTAGGAAAATGGTCTAGGGTTCAAAAATGATTTCTCAAGCTAGGATTACAGTGTTACTAGTCCTAAATAGGGGAAATTTCAAGTTTTGAGTTTCCTAGAGCTAGACTTAGTTACGAACATTCGAATATCCTTGAGTAAAGTGGTCAGTGACAGTGGCTCATAAGCTTCTTTACACAATCTCAGAGTAGTTTAGGATGATGAAAAAGCCCATTAACCATGTCACGAACAAAAAACACAAGACATAAGATTAAGGCATGAATAGCTGAAAAAAATTTAGAAACACCTTTTATTTGAAAATCAAAAACTTGGTCTAATTTATCCTTAAATCAAAACATGAAGAGCTTGATTTTTCCCCAAGATTGGAAGACCAATTGAAAGAAAATATTAAGTCCATATTAGTCTCCATTTATTAAAGTTAACATGGATCTAACTTGGGAAGGTTTCAAAAAATAGATTTTAACACAAGAACACGACATCAAGCAAGCATCTTTAATCATGTAAAACATTCAAACATGGAATCAAATGGTGAAAAATGCTACAACATCAAGACATCATTTTTGTTAGAGGAAAATTTTATGAATGCAAAGAACATATGGATGATGCATGAAATACTAGAATAAATTTATTAACATATAAAACATGATATGAGCATAAAAGAAAATGCTTTCATGACATGAACAATGTTGGAGTTTTCATGACAGCACAAAGACATGATTTTTATGCATGAATACATGACAAAATCACAAACTCATTGTTATAACATGGCCCTAATATAAATCCTAACTAGTCGGACTTAAAAGCAGGTGTGCCCCTCATTCATATATATATCTATATGTCATTTTTTAGGGGTCATATCATTATTTTTTTATTTTTAGGGACCAAGTCATTAAGATGAATTGCTTACTTAACCCTAAATAATCATTACGAAATAACCATTTATTTTGGATTCACCACCAATCTATTTCAGCTAGGTGAGATTGGTCAGTCACTTATTAGAGCTTGTATTTCGAGGGTTACAAAACCCTTATAAACAAACTTTAAGGTTCGTGATAATGTTAAAGATCACATGAAATAGTTCGGGAGTCAGTTACAATCATGAGTAAAGATTGATCCCTCTCATGATGCTAAACAATTGATACCTTATTAATTATGTGTCAATTTAAATTTTCATTTTTATTTGGTTTTGGTATTCGGTATTTAATTATAATTCCCTTATGTCAAAATAAAATTTTATGAAATAGATTTATTATTTTGTGTGAGAAAATCAGGTATTTAATATTTTTAAAAATTAAAATATTTTTTATACCCCACCAGAAGACTGATGAAACATGTAAGGTTTTATCATTATCTCTTTCGCACCCCTCCAAAGGATCGAAGGATTACAAAAGGTTTTTAAAATCAAAATATCTTTCATACTCCACAGAAAAACTGGAAGAATACGAAAGGTTTTGTTTTTACATAATTCAAAAGATCTCAATTTTCTTATTTTTTCTAAAAAAGATATCTCATTATTAAAATAATCCATAGAACCATTCTTATATGCTAGGAGAAATTCCATGTATTACTTTAACTCAAAGATATTGCCTTAATTTTTAAAAATTTTCATTTTATAAAAAAATGACAACAATCATCCTAAAACCCTGACTTGGTAAGAAAGACCAATATGTCCCCTAGAGCACACCTTCATCATGAAAGTATCCCAGTGACCTCAAAGGACTCAGTTCTAAGATAAATTACTAAAATATCCCTAAGGTGTACCTTCAACATGAAAGTATCTGGCTAACCCTAAAAGACTCAATAACATCATGAAATAACCATCTTATCCCTAAATTACACCTTCAACATGAAAGTATCCGAGTGACTCTAAAGGATTCGGTTCTTAGGAAAATACTAAAATATCCTTAAGGTATACCTTTGATGTAAATGTATTCTGATAACCCTAAACAACTGATAATGACGTGAAATAACAAATATACCCTAAATGGGAAACTTAGATAGCAAATATGACCAAAAATGCAAAAATTGCTAATAGATCCTTATATTTTTCAAAATTACACTTTGAACCCTTAATGGATCAAAAATGCTAAAATTACTTTTAAAATGTCCAAAATACCTTAAATGAGTAATTTGTATGATAAGTGACCTAAGTAGCACTAAAATGTAAGACTTTGCTAAATGTCTATAAACTTTCCTAACTTTTCAATTTGATCCCTAAGTGATTTAAAATGCATAATACACTTCAAAACACATCCAAAACACAAGAAAAATTCACCTAAAAACTCTAGGACCATTTTGGCCAAGCACCCATGGCCTCAAAAAAATTTTAGGATATTTTTAACTAAGTCCTTAAATTTTTCTCAAATTGTTAAATGACCCAAATGCTTAAAAATTAAAAATTTCTATTTTCTAGCCTTACCTATTTGACTTAAGCATGTAAATACCTTTGAATAATTTTAGAAAATTTTAAAAAGTTATAAAATGGTCCTTAAGGGTTTGACCAAGCTAAGAAATACCCTTAAATAGCCTAAAAAATTGAAAATTAGCATTTTTGACCCCTATAAGTTTCAACCAAAATAGGGAACACCCCTAAATAGAGTTGAAAAATGGAAAAGTTATGAAATGGCCATTGTCAGTGCTACCATGTTTAAAACAGTCCCTAAATGGCCTAAAGATTAAACAAAGTTACATTTTAGCCCCCAAAATTTTAGTTAGCCATAAAACAATGCTTAAAAATTTCACTTTTCATGAAATTAGACCTAAATGCATGTTAACGTCATCCTAGAATACCACCAAGCTCAACATACAACAAAAATTCTCAAAGTATCAATAATTAAGAGAAATCACCAACTAGATGTAAAAAATAAAAATAAAAAAAATGCTAAAAACAACATGTATGATTCATGAAATCCATCAACATTAAAATTTGTTTCAACACATATGAACATGATTTTGAAGCATTTAAAATATGAAAATATGGTTTTAATGAAATTTAAACAAAAACAAAAAAGAATGGTCATGGTTCCAAGCTTAGCTTTTAAAGCATGAAATATGCTATATATTAAGCTTAATCACTTTAATAAGTAAAGATCATGGAACTACCATCAAGAGTTGAAGAAGATAAAAATAAAGTGAATAAAAATACAAGATGAAATGAACAACATGAATTTTCAAGAAAAAAATGCCTTGAAAACTTGAAAATAAATAAAATTCCTTTTTCTTTTCTTTTTGGATTTTTTTTTTGCTAGAAACTAAGAGAGCAAATGAAAAACATGCTCCCCTATTCAGCCAACGAGGATATTCATTCCTTAGCTAAATTTCCATGCTTTGTTCATCCTTTTTCTTTCTTTCTTTTTGTTTATTTATTAATTTGTTAACTTTTTAGGTTTAAAATAATTATTTGTGTGTCATAAGCCCATGCTTTGTCATCTTTTCTTACAAGCCACCATCCTATTATCATGATTTTGTTAGTTTAGGTGGCATGATAATCATATGGTACTTTTGGCCTAACTTGATGGAATTAGTTGGGAAAAAAACTAAATTAATTAGAAAAGAATTTAATTCCAACCAAATTGAATTTCATGTAACTAAGTAAATTATCAAATTAATTATGTAAAAATGAAATAAAATTAGAAATGTACAAGTAAAAATATCCTTGGAAGTAAAAAAATAAATGCAATCAAGGTGCAAGAAAAATCCTAACAGGAAATTCCTTAAAAAATGATAACAAATTAAAGTTCAAATTTAAAAAAAAAAAAAAATTCACATGATCAATCCAATAAAATATTTACTTATATGGGAATTTCATTCAAAATTCCATAGAACAAAATATGAACCAAAATAATTGATGTATATATGTAAAATTCATGAAAGAAAATAAGAAAAAAGGGTTAGTAGATTTTGTTGGAAAGTTAGAGATTAAATGAGCTTGGTGGGCTCTTAGAGAATTAAAATGAGCTTAAGAGAAAATCAAAAATGGGCTTGGCAAAGTTATTAGGCTTGCTATGAAATTATTGGGCTTATTAGGTTTATTTATAAAATTTGAAAGTTTCAAACCCATTAAGGAAATTTTACCTAAAATAAAATTAATGAAGATAGCAAAATTTTCTCATAAAAATTGCAAATATTGAATTATACAAGAAAAGTTTTAGGAAGTCTTATGTCCAAGAAAAAGACAATTAAAATCCAAAACTCATAAAATTTTATAAAAAAGCCTTTATGAAAGAAAATTGTTATCTAGAAAAATTATTTAAAAAAACTGTGCAAAACTCATAAAACAAATTGAATTTTCAAAAATTGATTTAATATGAATATAATGAAAATATTCTAACAATTTTAAAAATTATAAACTTAAAAAAATCCTACTAAAAAAATTTATGGAGTAGAAAACTTTGTATTTTGTAACAAAAAAAATTTCAAAAATAAATCCAACTTAAAAAAAACGAGCTGAATTTAATACTTGGCTCAAAGCATTAATTGGTGACAATAATAAAGATAAAAACTTTAATTTTGGAACAAGTTTTACTGAAAAAATCCATGAGCAGAAACTTGCAGTATAGTGAAAAATTCAAAATTAGATGATAAATTTGTCAATTTGACATCTTCTGATATAAAATACCAATATGAATTTTTTTCTTCAATATTTTTAATTTTTTTAGAGTGCATATCGGCATAAATACTACACAAGTATTAGTAAAAATATACGATGGTCAATTTTTTAAATTTTACAAAAAAAATCATAAAAAATTCTTAAAAATAAAAAATTCGACCATGATATAATCTACAAAAATGAATTTCCAAAATTTAACAAGATGATATTTAACAACTAATTTTCTATTAAACATTCATCCTTTTTATCTAAGATTTGTGTTATTAACCCTCAAAACTACACTTTTTTTTGTCATGTGTGTATGTGACCATTTAGGTATGACTAAATCATCTTGAAAAAGCCCAACTTGCCTAAAGGAGGTTGACCTCTACCAAAGTGGCTGCTAGATTCTTGTTTTCGGATATTTAAGACTATTAACAAAAGGGGCTCGAACAAAATTAAGTGTCTACACTTATGGATAAGATATCAAAGAAAATGCATGGAACTTACAGGAGATCATGGCTGCATGAAAGGGATGACAAACATGATATATAACATGAAAAGAGCAACAAACATAAAAAGTTGAGTTAAGAAAATATATCAACAAAAGTTCCAACAATTTTCTTCCAAAAAGATGGGTTTTTCTAAATAAAGATGTTGTTTTTCTAGCTCTTTCTTACTTGCCATGAGTTAGCAAGAAGAAAAAAAGCAAAAATGGCTTAAAATGGTGCTTTAGAGGTGTTTTTTAAGGGTATTAGGGGGAGCTACGAAAATGAAAGTGTTTTAAGGATTTTTGGTAGCTACTATTGTGGAGAGAATGTGTAAAACTAAAGGTGTTTAAGAAAGTGAAAGTGTTTCTCAACCGAAGTGAACTTTCCCTTATAAAGCCATGTGAAAACTATTGTAACATGCCCTCGAAATTTCTCTTAGAGTAGGAAGCACGTACGACTTAAATATGTGAGAGGAATGATAAAATTCTTAATGAGGAATGTCCTTTTGGTTGGGACTCTTCCTTTTTAGCACATAGGGAGAATGTCAGATGGATAACTCTCCATCAGGTCTTTGGTGGCTACCATGTAGTTGCCAATACTTAGAGTCAACACTGATCATTTGAGTTAGGAACGATTGGATGCCTATTGAAATCAGCATTTGAAGTTGCAAAACTCAAAAATAAATTTTAAGATCTGAATGGTCTAAAAATTCATTAGTTGGCTTCAGGAGTTGGTTACGTTGAGGGAAGCATTAACATCCCACGATGCCCAAAATTGGTACCTTTATATTGATTTTAGTTTCCTAAGTTTTGACTTGTTATTATTTTGATATAATCCCTTTTATGCATGAATTTGTTTGAAACAGTGAATTCGAGTTTTGATGAAAATTTTAATCTTATATACGTCCCTAAGAGGTGGGAAACATAAAGATTTTTTAGTAAAATGATCTTTAAATTTAATTTTGAAAATCATATAGTTCGTGTCAAGCACTGGAAAGATATCAACATGAAACATTGCCATTGTGATTTTTGAAAACAATTTGGAAAATATGAATGCAAAACAGACACCACCAAAAGAAACGTGTTAGTAAGGCATGGGTAAAAGTAAGATAATATTGCATAAAATAAATCACACAAAAAAGGAAAAGAGAATGGTCAATAGAAATGTATCTTGTGTCATCAATTATTTGGAAATAACCAAATCGACAAGTTTTGAGATGTGTTTGGATTTCATGGTTGATTGAGGCATGAAAGATAGGTTTGGGTTTTGAAAAGTTTAAAAAAAATCTAAGAGAGAGAAAAATTATGATTTTTGATGATTTTTGAAAAAAAATGACATTAAAATACTTAAATTGATAAAGGTTTGATAATTTTTTTGATGAAAAAACTTTTTTTTTTTGGTTTTTGACAAAATAAGTAATTTTTTTATTTAAAAGGCGAGGATTGATAAAAACATGAGTGATGGAATGTGAAAGATGCTTATGCCTTAATTCGAGTTAAAATGAGTTGACACATGTTTCTAGACTCGACAGGGTTGATCGAGCTCACTAAAGGTATTTGAATGCCCTGGAGTAGGATTTTGAAAAATCGACTATTTTAACTATTGCTGAAAATAGAGAATAGCGTCATGCTATCCCCCTTTTCGATTTTATTTCAAGCAAGTTAAACTTTCTAGGAGTCAAGTGAGGTGCTATTGGAAAAATGTTTCCATGAGGATTAAAATATTTTAAAAGTCCCAAAAAATTGCTTTCCAAGAGGAAATAATTTTTTATGTTGGGCCTAATTTGGCATTGACAGCACCTATAGGGGAAAGAGTGCAACAAATTTTGAAAAATCATTCCTACTCATTTGGAATTGTTAAATCACGAATAATATCTTTTTAGATAGGAAATTTCACAAATGTTTTAGAAAAATTAGACTAAAAATCCAAAAAAATCATATAGTGGGTTGAAATAGCCCAAACAAAATGTAAATCGTTGATTCCAAGGTTTTTAGATAGTAATAGCTCGAAAAATGATAACTCTTCATCCAGAATAATTCAAGGGCAAACGAGATACCATTGGAAAGGTAATTTGATGTCGTTTTAGGCAAAAATACCATTAAATTCCAAGAACATGGTCTAGGGTTTGAAACTAATTTTTCATGCCAGAGTCATAGTGGTAACAATGCTAAATAAGGGAAATTTTAGGTTTTAGGTTTCATAATGTCCTTGATTTAAGAGGTTAGTCAAAGGGCTTTATGAGCTCATTTGCTTAATCCTAGAGTTGTTTGGGATGATGAAACAGCCCATTAAGCATGTCATGAACAAAAGGAAATAAACACAAAATTAAAGCATGAATAGCTCAAGAAAAATTTAAAAGGCACCTTGTATTTTGAAAATGAGAACATTTGGCCTCATTTAAACTTGAACCCAAACATGAAGAGCTTAATTTTTTCTCAAGACTGGAAAAATAATTAAAAAATGTTAAGTCCATATTATTCTTCATTTATTGAAGTTAACATGGACCTAAGTTAGGGAGGTTTTGAAAAACAGATTTTGACATATGAACAAGACATCGAGCAAGCATCTCTCATCATGTAAAACATTCAAACACAATATCAAATGGTGAAAGCATGCTAGAACATCATTAAGACAGCATTTTTATTAAAGAAAAATGTTAAGAATGCAAGGAACATATGGATGATACGTGAAGATACTAAAATATGTTTATTGATGTATAAAGCATGATATGAGCATAGAAAAAGATACTTTTATGACATGAACACATACTGGAGTTTTCATGATAGCATAAAGACATGATTTTATGCATGAATGCATGACAAAATCACAAACTCATGGCAAAGACATCAAAAAAATGCATGGAACTTACAAAAGCTCATGGTTGCATGAAAGGGGTCACTAACATGATGTAGGACATTAAAAGAGCAACAAACATAAAGAGATGAGTTAAGAAAATATACCAACAAAAGTTTCAACTTTTCTCCAAAAAAGATGAGCTTTCCCCCAATAAAGTTGTTATTTTTCTAGCTCTTTCTTACTTGCTATTAGTTAGCAAGAAGAAAAACAAGTGAAAATGGCTTGAAATGGCGCTTTAGAGGTGTTTTTAGGGGGTAGTATGGGGAGCTACGAAAATGGAAGTGTTTTAAGGATTTCTAGTGGCTAGTATTGTAGAAAGAAAGTGTAAAACTAAGGGTGTTTAAGGGAGTGAAAGTGTGTTTTCAGCTAAAGCCAACATTCCTTTATAAGGCCATATGAATAATAAAGGCAAAACGTAAAAAGCAAGGGCATTTTAGAGCTTTGTTACATGTACTTCAAATGAGGACAAGGTAGTATGCTTAGATATCTCCTAATTCCATTGGTTTGCTCAGGAAAAAACAATGGATCAAGGCCACTTTATGCAGTTGAGTAATAAAAAAGATCAAGACTATCCCTTAATAAATTGAATTAAGTCATGAAATTATCCTATGACATGGTTATTTGGGCCTCAAAAATTGAATTGATCCAATTACAAGTCCAATGCTGAGGTCTAGTATAATTTAGATGATTTTTATGCTAAAAATATGGCTAAATCAAAATTTTGGATAAACGGTGCAAGAGTTGATAAATGCCACGAATTGTGCAAAATTACTTGGCTATATTGATACAAAGCATTATGTATAAATACAGAGAGCAAATTTGGCCCAAATTTATTGATATATGGAAGAATGTAGCGATACATTCAGGCTTGTATAGATACATTTGCTAAGATATAACCTTGTTTTGATACAAATACAAATATATCAATGCATTGAACAAATGTATTGATACATAGGTTCTTGTATCGATAAAATATGTGGATTTTTGGATTTTGATGATGTTAAGGCCTCATATCCATACCTAAGGATCATGGATTGATACATACAAGTGAAAATATGAATTTTATGCACTTTTGGCTCTCCAAACACCTCACTTTAGCTGGAAAAGAAGGGTGACTAATTCGTCTTATCCAAATGACTTTGATGATGCCTCAAACAGTGACCTTTAATGCCTGGGATGTTAGCTCAGACTAAATGGGTTGTCTACACTATCCACTTCTTGAATATAGTGAGGTACAATATAAGAGGTCACCCTAAAATAGGTGGTACTAGATTGGTAGATTTGATAGATAATGCTTCATTTTCTTAAATCCATTTTGACAATCTTCATCCCATTTCCTCGGATTATGTTTTTGAATGAGCCAAAAAATTAGATCACATTTATCTATAACCTGGGAAATAAAACGGGCAATGTAATTCAATCTCTTGAGGAAACTTTTTACTTTTTTCTTGCACATGTGGAGCTGGCAATTCTTGAATGGCTTTATTCAATGTCCTCTTCATTTACAATAAAGCCTAATGACTTCCCTGATCTCACTCTAGAGGTACACTTTGATGGGTTTAACTTCAATTGATACTTTGTCAACATTTCAACAACTTTCATAAATTTATGACATGCTTCTTTTCTCAAGGTGACTTGGCAATCATATCGTCTACATATACTTCTATCTTTTTATGCATTATGCCATGGAATAAAGTGACTATTGCCCTTTGATAAGATGCCCCAGCATTTTTAACCCAAACAACATCACTTTGTTAAAAAGTGTCCCACATTATGATGAATGTAGTCTTTTCCATGTCCTTCGATGCCATTCTAATCTTGTTATACTTTGAGAATCCATCCACAAAAGAAAACAAATAGTTTTTTGTAATGTTATCAACCAAAGTGTTAATATAATAGAGAAAGAAATTGTCTTTTAGATGTGCTTGATTCAAATCTCAGTAAACTATGCACATCCTGACTCTCTTATCTTTCTTTGAAACTAGGATGATATTAGCAACCCACTTTGAGTACTTTATCACCTAAAGAAATCCAGCCTCAAATTGCTTCTTTACTTTCTCCTTAACCTTCAAAAGCATTTTTGGTTTCATTTTTCTTAACTTTTGTTGTACCAGCTTGCATTCTAATCTCAAAGGTAATTTATGTACCATAATATATGTGTTTAAGCCTGCATAACTTAGTAAGACCATGCAAAGACATCTCAAAAATCCTTACGCAGATTTACTAATTCTTCTTTGGTAGTTGGTGTGATAGTAGTCCTTATTCTAACCTTTTTTTTATCGTCATCATCCCTTAGGTTTATAACCTCTAGTCTTTTTATAGGGCATTATTCATTCATTCTCATGCTCAATTAGTTTTAATAGATTAGCAGGCAAGGTATAATTGTCAACACCAT
>JBBYHL010446086.1:0-125089 GCA_038381835.1 Adansonia madagascariensis
AAATCGGGTTCAGTTCGGGTTCGGGCTCGGGTTTTTTCGGGCGGGTTTTCGGGTTCGGGTTCATTTTGCCACCTCTAAGTCTGAGCCATACAGCTTGACAAGCCGCTGAAGTTGCAGTAGTATACTCAGCTTCAAAAGATAACAGTGCCGTGGTTGCTTGCCTCTTTGAACTCCAAGTGATAGCTCCAAAGCCAGGATGAAAAATGCTTCCTGAAGTGCTTTTTCTATCATCCAAAGAACCTGCCCAATCACTATCTGTAAAGCCCATAAGATGGAATTTGGAATTTGTAGCATACCAGACCCAATAATTTACTATTCCGGCCACAAAGCGCAGGATTCGCTACTCCAAGATGGTTCTTTAAAGGGCTATGCATAAATCGGGAAACTACACCAACTGATAACTCAATGTTAGGTCGTGTATAAGTTAAGTAAATCAGTCCATCCACTAAACTTCTAAAAAACTTCACATCTGCCATACCAGTATCATCTTTAACCTGCAATTTCTCATTCAAGTTATGGGTGTGGCTGCTTCTTTACAATTCAGCATATTAAATCTTTTAAACAAATTAGTAGCATATTTCGTTTAAGAAATGAAAATACCATCCTCCTTTTGCAACACTTCAAGGCTAAGAAAGTAATGAAATAATCCTAAATCTGTCATCTCAAACTTCTTCATCGTACCAACTTTAAAATCATTAATTAAAGCACTAGATGAACCCATACAAATTATGTTATCAACATAAAGGCAAATCATGAGGAAATCAGTACCTTGCCTTTTTAAGTACAAAGTAAGCTCATTGTCACTTCTCACATACCCATTTGAACAAAAATAAGCATCTATTTTGTTGTACCAAGCCTTTGGTGCTTGCTTCAACCCATAGAGAGCCTTCATCAACTTGTAAACTTTATCTTCTTTGCCACTGATGATGAATACTTCAGGTTGAGTAACATACACTTCCTCCAATAGTTATCCATTCAAGAAGGCAGATTTGACATTAAATTGATACACAGACAATTTCATTTTAACAGCACAAGCTAAGAAAGTTCTCACTGTTTCAAACCTTGCAATAGGAGAAAATGTATCTTCATAGTCTATGCCATAGGTCTATGCATATCCCTTTGCAACTAGCCCTGCCTTACGCCTTTCAATGCTGCCATCAGCATGGTACATTATTTTGAAAATCCATTTCAGCCCAATAGCACTTTTTCCTTCAGGTAAATCCACCAACTCCTATGTTTAATTTCTATTGATGGCGTTCAACTCTTCTTTCATAGCTTTAATCCACTCTTCTTTTACAGATGCTTCTTCAAAATTAGTTGGTCAGCAATAAATAAGGCTTTTGTTTTCGCATATATCTCTCTTAGGGATTTGAACTTCATTGAAGGAGATTCTTCTGAAGAACTTTATAAAGTTGGTTGTGTAGATAAACTACTGGACAACCTATGTGAGCTGTTTGTTGGTGTTGATTGCTCAAGAGAATCAGACATGATTATTGGAACCTCATTGTGGGCTTCACTTGGAGCCTTAAGGTCTACTAAAATATTAGTTTTTGCTGCCTCTCTTTTGTTGTTCCAGTTCTAGCTTGCTTCTTCATCAAACACCACATTCCTATTAATGATGACTTTGCCATTCATAGGGTTATACAACATATATGTTTTGGATTGTTTACAATAGCCAACAAAAACGCATTTTATTGACTTTTTATCAAGTTTGCTGTGATTTTCAGAACTAACCAAAGTATAAGCAATACAACCAAAAACAGGTAAATGGCTTACCCAAGGCTTAAAACCATACCAAGCTTCATAAGGAATCTGATTTGGGATTGCTCTTGTTGGTGATAAATTTAGAAGATAGACTGTTGTAGCTACTCCTTCTACCCAAAATTCATTTGAAAGACCTTTAGCTTTCAACATACTCTGTGCCATCTCCACAACAGTACGATTCTTTCGTTCTGCCACACCATTTTGCTCAGGTGTGTAAGGTGCTGTTAATTCCCTGCAAATACCATTTTCTTCACAAAACAAAGGAAATTGGTCAGATAAAAATTCACCTCCTTTGTCCGTTCGAAGCGCCTTTATTGATGCCCTATTTTGTTTCTCAACAAGGGCCTTAAACTTCTTGAAGTTGCCAAAAGTTTTTGACTTGAGTTGCTGAAAATAAACCCAACTCATGCGACTGTAATCATTAGTAAAAAGTAAAAAAATACTAACTAAAACCAAAAGATTTAGTCCTCATAGGCCCACATAAGTCAGCATGCACTAATTTTAGTACTTTAGATGCCCTCCAAGACTTGCCTATAGGAAATGGAAACTTACTTTGTTTTCCATATATGTAGCACTCACACAACTCAAGTGATTCAATTCTAGGCAACCCATGCACCATTTCTTTTCTACTCAACAACTTCAAACATTTCACATTTAAATGCCCATACCTCAAGTGCCATAAATCAGACTCACTTTTCTTACTAGCAACAAGAGCATGATGATTAACACTAGAGACTTCAAGACGAAACATCTTATTTTCTGCCATAGAGACATTGATAACAACTTGACCAGATTTTTTATCTCTAACAACACATGCATCACCATTAAATAAAATTTGATAACCACTAAACATCAATTGCCCAACACTTAGCAAGTTATGTGACAAGCTAGGAACAAAGAAAACATCATGGAGAAATTTCACTTTACCACAATCAGTCTCCAAAACTACTGTTCCTTTGCCTTCAACTTGAATTCGTTTGTTATCACCAAGTTTCATTGTCAACTTGTGTGACTTATCAAGCTCACGAAACAAGGATTTTGTCCTACTCATATGATTACAATAGCCGCTATCAAGAAACCAAACATCAGATGCAATGCTTGAATCACCATATCGAGCCATAAACAAACTTCCCTTATTGTCTTCTTATGCCTAGCTTGCTTGCTTTTCCCTTCTCCAACAATTTGCCTTGATATGTCCATACTATTTGCAATAATAACATTGGACATTCTTGTAATTTTTCTGCTCCTCAAAATACTGAGAATTAGTTTGCTTTTCAGAAGGCTTGTTGCCTTTTCCACGGAAACCACATTTGTCATAATGTCCACTCTTCCGTTGACCTCTTCCAGCACCTTTCTTTGACTGACCTAATAACTACCCCTTCACCTAAAAAGCCTTTTCTTCACCTTTATCACGAGACCTATTCGATCTTGCCTCATGTGCTTGGAAAGAACCCATTAGATCATCAAAGGAAAACACAGACAAATCTTTATATTCTTCAATGGCAGCAACAACATGATCAAACTTCGGAATTGCAATAATGGTTTGATCACTAATTTTCTTTCCAAAATACCTCATTTGACTCACAATTCCAAACACTTTTGATAGAAATCTTGGACAAATTCAATATTATTCATGAACAAAGTTTCAAATTCACGTTGGAGAGTTTGAAGTTTGATAATAATTACCTTTGATGACCTTTGGAACTCTTTTTGTAAAATCAACCAAGCTTCCTTTGATGTAGTTGCAACAGCAACCTGAGAGAATACAGACTCATGGACAACCTGTTGAATGAAGAACAATGCCTTGGCGTCCTTCTTTTTGTTCTCTTTCAAACTCCCTTCTTCATCTAGGTCAGCAAACTCTTGCTCCACCAAGTCCCACAAATCTTGAGACTTAAACAAGGTCTTCATCTTAATGCTCCAGAACTCATAATTTTCTCCTTTGAAGATGGGAATCATGGGTTAAGACAAGCTAACAGAATTTCCATTTGCTGCCATAGGAACTCAGGCTCTGGCACCACTTTTGTTGGGAATTTAGAAGACCTATATAGCCACAGAGCATAAAAAACATGAAAAGAGATGAAAAAAACTGCAATAATTTCTAATTTAATTTAGTAGAGAGAGACAAAAGTAAATAATTACTGTAAAATATTACTGATCTACTTTTTATTTAGAACTAAAAGTGCTTTATATAAACTTTTTTACAACTGACAAAGCTAAAAACACTCACCTGTAAATAGAAAATTAAGAACCTACGTCTAACAAACACTTCCTCAAATAGATGACAGGCATAAAAAACTGAAATAAAAACACTAAAAACTAAGGACACGACTAGCAAACTCAACGGTAAAATCTAACTAGTCAAACATAAATTCAATTTTGGATCATACTTTCAACGAGAAGAGCCATCCTTTTGATTGTTATTTAGGAAATTATTATAAAAGCATTCAGTTTTGTACTTTTATTATTCTTGCTTACACTTGTTCATTCAGTTCTCCGCAGAAGTGTCCCACCTCCAAATACGGTTCTAGGTTTCTTCTCAATGTGTAAAGCTTGAATCTCATTTTATATCTAAAAGCTATTTGTTGGGTTTTAGTTCTTGTGTGAAAGTAGCAGTGGGCAAAAATATGTTGGGTTTCGGTGTTGCACTTTTGCTTCTTCTTCTTCTTGAAGGTGTCTCTTCAGCTCCTACTACTTCTTCACCTGCAAGTAAGCTTCAAAAAAAAAAAAGCTTTTGCTTTGATTTGCTTTTAGTTTAAAGCCTAAATCCTAGCTTTGATGACAAATGCATTTGATTTATTTGGTCTTGCAGAAATCATTAGTGGGTTTTTCTCTAATACTCTGTCTGCTTTTATGAAATGGTTATGGTCACTCAAAACTACCACCAAAACAGGTTTGGATCTCTGACTATTAGAACCCATATTTCCTTTTTCTTTTTATTAATAATTTTTTTTGGCTTTGGGGATTGGTATCTGATATGCTATTCTCCACGAGAATTAAGTATGTGTAGCTATTACTGGCCGCCCAATGATGAAGTTTGAGGGTGGATACACTGTGGAGACTGTGTTTGATGGAAGTGAGCTTGGGATTGAGCCTCACACTGTTGAGGTTTTGCCTAGTGGCGAGCCGCTGATTTTGGACTCTGCTAATAGCAACCTATATCGGATTTCAGCTTCTTTATCTTTACGTGAATGGGTTTTCTGTTTTTTGCCCCTTGTAATAATATTCAAGTGGTTGGCTTTGTTAAATTTCGTTGCATTTGCCTTAAGTAGTTCATATTGTTTGCTTTATTTGTCTAATCTCTTTGCTTTTTTAGTATGATGTTTGCTTACTGATTGTTCTAACTCCTGTTATATATTAATGGAAAACACGTGAGGTATTAGCATCATAAAGGATAGTGCACGTTTTTGCTGAGTTGGTATAACCTTCCTCGTTCCTTCTTGGTCTTCCGCGTAATTTTTTTATTTTCATGGGCCTTTCTAGATCTATGTCTTCCACGTTTCAACCATTTTAATGTAATTCAAATGTATTTCCACTTATCGTATTTGAAATTTTTGAAAGTTAGATCCTGATAAATATTCCAGTAGTAAAAATATTGATTAGTTAAAAGTTGGAAGAATGATGTAGTTGTACTGCCTACTATATTTTTATCAATATTGGTATTACATTTTGCTGCAAATAAGATGGCAGAAAATGGATCTATGACTAAAAGTATAGCTGTCATTTGGAGGATTATAACATTTTCTAGCTAGACTTGGTAGCTTGGAAATGCTGTGAACCAAGACTATTTTGCGTCTATCGTAGACATATCGTGTGTTGAATCATTAATGGAACCTTAACTTATTGTGTTCCTGCTCAATTTTTTTCTTACTAGGCTTCATCGATGCTTTACTAGTCATTGCAATGTCTAAGCAAATTTCCGGCAGTCCATTTGTTGGACATCTCAACCCCATGTTACTCTTTTGTCACTCTAGTTCAATCTTAAAACCTCTGTTAAGATTGATAATGAATAATTATTCATTCATGAAATTCTATAATCATGCTATTATTTTGACTTTGTTCTGTGGGCATTTCTTTTCGCATGATTGTGTGATTTAAATTTATTGGAGAACTGCAGATAATAGACCAAGGTTGCCTCCTGGATCCCCTGAAGGCTACCCTGGACATGTTGATGGGAAGCCCAGAGAGGCAAGGATGAACCATCCAAAAGGGCTAGCAGTAGATGACAGAGGGAAAATTTTATATTGTGGACGCTATGAACATGGCAATGAGGAAGGTAAGTGATGCAGGTTAGCGATGTAATCATCAAGTTGTCCAAAAGAGAAATATCAAGTTCACTTGTTATTTTGACTTTAGCTGTATAAGTTTTATATCCTTTATGCTCCTCGTCTCCTACTGCCATCTCCCTACTATTCCACGTACTAAATATTTGTCGGTGTTTGTTCTTAAAAATATGAATGGGATTATTCTTTGGCTAGCTTAGCAGTTATTGTTAAGATAAATATTTGTGATGTCTTCTAATGTTCAAAGGGAGATATCAGTATTCTCATTAAAAATAGGGATTTTTGTCAACTCTTTCTGATGCAAGTGAAATCTTCTTCAGGTGTTACAACAATTGCTGGTGGGAAATGGAGCCAGGATGGGGGATATGTAGACAGACAGAGTGAAGATGCAAAATTTTCGAATGATTTTGATGTGGTCTCTGTTGGAAACAGTTGCTTCCTTCTCGTGATAGATCGAGGAAACCGAGCTATCAGAGAGATTCAACTACATTTTGACGATTGTGCCTATCAGTACGGAAGTGGTTTTCCTCTCGGTAAACCAATCCGCCACCTGAATTTGGTCTTGTATTAGTTTTCGGTATTAGAGGTTTACACATTATAATTTCTGTCATTGCAGGGATTGCTATACTTTTCGCAGCTGGCTTCTTTGGCTACATGCTAGCTTTGCTGCAACGTAGAGTCGGCCCCATTGTATCCTTCCAGAATGTGAGTTCAATGTCATTAATTATATGCAAATTCTTCACATATGATTCTCCTTTGGGGATATTTTTTTTACTTTGACTTTTCCCTTAGTTAAGTCTTGTATGCAAAAAATATCATCTTAGAGCGTTCCTCTATCCTGAGCTTTGTTCTAAAACAGAAGCGAATATACGTTTGAGATCAAAAGTTGAACCAATATGAGGAATGCAGACATCCTTTTTTTTTTCACTGGAAACTGCTTCATGATAGTTCTCTTGTTTTTGTGAAAAGCGAATTAACCTTTACTGAAACAGCAATATTAGCTTTCATCTAAACTTAAGGAATTCCATATCCTGTAAAAATATTTTGAATTTTTTATGTTTTTTTTTAATGTGTACTATGCTTGTGAAGGATCAGGATTCAGTTAAAGTGAATGCTGTCATATCGAGTCCATATCAGAAACCACTAAAATCTGTCAGACCACCTTTAATTCCAACGGAAGATGAACAAGGGAAGCAAGAAGAAGGCTTTTTGGGTTCCCTTGGAAACTTTTTGTCAGTGGTGCTGTATCTGCTTTGGAAATTTTGGGAAGAGTATTTCCTGGTTTCAAAAGGAAATCACTAAGCTATCAACAACTGAAGCACTCAATGCCTTAGCCTGCACAGGAGAGCTATGTGATACCAGATGACGATGAGCCCCTGTCAATTGATACCCGAACCACAACTCCAGGGAAAACGTACCCTTTCATGTCCAAAGACGCGGAGAAGATCCATCAGTTGCGTCAAAGCCGGGCCTTCCACAATGGATGGGGATGCTAATATGCAGCAGCAACAGCAGGATCAGCATCACTATCAATCATGCATGCAGAGCCATGGGAAAACCAATGATTTTGGGGGCAGTTCAAGAACAAGATAGGAAGCGTGAAGCTGTGATCATATAGCCTGTTAATTACGGAGACCACGCGTATGATCATCAAAACATTCACTTCCGATCAAATCTGGGTTAAATCGAGGCTATTAAACACATTAACAGAGATTTTTGGTGTAATTAACCTCATTCTAGCTTGATGTTGGTCCCTAAAAATTTAGGATGTAGTGGTTATGATTCGTTCATATCTCATTCTAGCTTGATGTTGGTCCCTAAAAATTTAGGATGTAGTGGTTATGATTCGTTCATATAGAGAAATGAGTCTGTATGGCCTGTGGAGCGCTTTGGTGCTACTTTGTCTTTGGGTTCACTCCCAGCTGGCCTAAATTTATAAGGCTGCTTTATTAAATGACAAATATCTCAAATTATTTTTATATTAATATTTATAATAAAATTTAAATAAAAATAATATTTTATTATTAAAATAGTAACTTAAATCAGGTGTGATTGGTAATTCATGTTTAAGCTTCGTTTAATGCGGGTTGAATCTTTTGGGTCGGTCGTGCTGTTCGATTACGAGCATGTGTACTTGAAACTCTCTCTTCTAGATTTGCTGCCTTCGTTCCAGCTATTTAATGATTTTAATCATCTTAAAAACTAACAAATATGGCTGTGACTGTGGCCTCTACAATGGGATCCTTTGTAGTGAGCTTCCATTGAATCTTAGTCATCAGCAAAATTACATATATAAAGTCTATAAACTCAATATTTTGAGACTTTGCTGTCAAATAAAAAATATTTTTAAAAAAGAACATAAACTTTTAAAAATTATAGTATCACAATACAAAAGGCCTCTTGTCTTGAGCTTTGGTAAAATATACTTTCCCTCTTTTAAATTAAAAAAGATGTATAGGGGTGAATGCAATAATATATGTGAGGGTCAAGAAAAATATTTATAAAATAAATAAAAAAAAAGCGTTCATAAGAACTTTAAATATAAATATACAAATATTAATATATTAATTTACTAATAACGTATACAATTCTTATAAAAAAATATTTTCAAATATTATTTTCATGTTGTATATATAAAAGATTCGATAAGAATTAAAGTTTCAATATCAAAAAAGAAAAAAAAAATCTACACTCCAATTAAAATTACCAAAGAAAGGATACGATAATTTCAAAAAAAAAAAAAAAAAGGAGAAAAGCATAAGAATACTTTTTTTAAAAAAAAATGTTAAATGAGTTAAATGAACAATTTATATTAAATATTTTTTAATTTTTCTATTATTTTTTTCATTATAAACATAGAATAAAAATTATTAAAATTATAACTAAATTAAAAATTTGGATAAAAAATAACTGAATTAATAATAAATAAAGTCTAAACTAAAAATGTTAACAAAATGTATCGTATCGAAGTATAAACATTAAAAAGAGAATCAAGTTAAAAACTTGAGGGCAAATGGTAAATTTTCTTTCATTTTCAAGTGAGAATGCAATGCTTTTTATACCATAAATATTTTAATAAATTAATAGTTGATTTAATAATATAATTATATTTATTATACATATAAAATTTTAAATTGATTTGACATCTCTACTATATAAATCGAAAATATTATTTTTTTAATATATATAATAGTCGAAAGTTTTTCACATAGAACAAACGATTAAGCATTTTTAATTTATCTGAAATACAAAGTGCATGATCACTCAAAAATATGTTATGATAAAATTAATTTAATTTTATGTTAGTGTAAGTGAATCCCTCCTCATTTGTTATATATGTATAATGTAAAATCTTTGAATGAGTTGGTGTCAAGAATCAAATGATACCAACTCAATTGAAAAAAATTATTAAAATAAATTTTAAAAAATTATAATAATTATAGAAAAAGAATAGTGTCTTTTTAATGTTTTTTAAACATATTTAAAAAAAGTTAAAAAGTTATCAAATTTTTATATTAAAATAATTACCTAAAAAACTATATGTTTTTTTCCTAAAAAAATAACAACTTCACGGTTCACCCACATTTTAAGTGTACAATGTGTGCGTGTGTGTGTGTATATATATATATATATATATATGATAAAGACACCAAATAAAGTATGTGAATGTGTAAATTGAAATTGACAACTAATATAAATATTCGGGTTAGACTCTTATCTATTATTTTTTTAATATATTTATCAATACCATTCATATTTATTAAATCCATCTATGAATTGGCTAAATAAAATCAAAGTTAAATTTGTGGATGTTGATTAAAGTTATATTGAATAGTAATGGATATAATAGAGGAGAGCTCAATCCATAAATGTTCATGACCAGGTTAAATTGGATCAATTTTGATGGACACTTTTCAAAATTTTGCACTATTATGTTAATACTTTAATATTATTAAATATATATAGTAAAATTAATTTAATAAAAAACATCTTTATTAATAATTAAGCATGGTATTAAAAATAATAATATTATCATTTAATACTTTGACGATAAAGGTTTTTTTTAAAAAAAATTTACAAGTTGATGTATAAAATTAACACATATATATTTAAAATTAGTTAAAAATAATCAGTTATTAAAGTTTATATAAGTATAAATATGCTTGTAAAATCAAAATATTTTACTGTCAATTTATAGATTAATAATAAAAATTTTGTTAGACTATAATGATTGAATTAATTGATAAAATTAATGTTTTTGATAATTTTCAGTCTATAATGCTTTGCATTGCATGGATGTTTTATATATAGATTATTAGTTTTCTAGTCGCATAAATAGTGCATTATTAAGTTATAAAAAAAACAATTAACATGCATAAAATTCTAAAATAATGATGGTATAACATCCAAATAAGTTGTTGAATTTTACTTAAAATAAAAATAAATATCAATATTTTATTACATGGAATTAAAGTTATAAATTTTATTTTATTATAATTAAAAACTTTCACAGTATAGAATATTTAAATTTTTTTTGAAAACATTTTACTCACATGGTATAATTTATAAATGTTGTTAATTTGAATTTATGTAAATGAACTAAATAATAAATATTAGAGAAATGCTTTCTTAAAAGTTTTGACAATTGATATTTTCAAGATTTTAGAGTATCATACTTTATATAACATGATCAATTAAATTGATATTACAAGTCAAAAATATTAACATAAAAAATTAAATAAATTATTATATTGAATAGCACGATAAGGGTATTGATGGTTTTTCAAATTTTTACATATAAAAATTTATTATTTTACTAATTTTTGTATCCACCAACGTGTGACATAATACAATAGTAATCTATATTGTTACGTGAATTATTAATTGAGTTTGGCATCCAAATAGAATTGTTCATGGGTTGGGTCGGGTCGGAATCGGGTCGATGTTTGAGCATGGTATTAATATTAAATATGCTTGACTAAGCTCGGTCTGGCCCGAAATATGGGTCTCGAATTTTACCCAAAGTAGTCAGTATAGGATTGATGGACATACTGTTTTTATTCTGATACAGGTACATACATGTATTGATATGTTTCGGTGTACCATTTCGAGTTTATCGGAGTTTGAATATTTTTAATTTATATATATAAAAAATATTTTCAAATATGAAATAAATTAGATTAAATAAATTTCATATATTAAATATTCATTAACTATATATAATGTTATAAAAAAATTTCATCAAATATAAAAATTACTATCAGTTAAGTAGTAAGGTTAAAATTTTTTACTGATAATTAAATTTATGAATAATTATGTCCAATATTCATTAAATTTATGAGTAATTATGTGTAATATTTATCATATTTAAGATCATTATTGATTTAACTTTTTTTACAAGCTTACATTATATACTGATCGGTATAGTTATTTTCGATCGGTAGCACCGAAACAGATCGAAACTAAGACCGAAACAAAACCAACTATTGCCGATACCATTATATGTCTAAACAGGTACGTACCAACCGGTATGATTGGTACCAGTACGGTATCGATGACACTGATTTTACCCAAGCCCACCCATATTTGTAAATAGATAGTCCAAGCCCATTTAGGTTTGTCCATATTATTTTTTTATAATTTATTTTTTCAAAAAAATATATTTTTAAATTTAATCTTTATTAATTTAATAATTTTCTTTTATTAAATTTATAAATATAAATAATTTAACTTAGTTTTTATAGTTTACATTATAATATTATATATATGTTGTTTATATGACAAAAATTATATAATACCTAAAATATAAAATAAATATATATAATGTAATAGTAAAATAGGCCAAGTCAGGCCGGGTTTGGGCATTGAAAGTTAGACCCAAGGCCCCACTTATTTTTTAATCAGACTTAATTTTTTTGTCTAAGCTCATTTTTCGAGCTTAATATTTTTATTCAAACCCTCTCAAATATCAGGCGGGCCTTTAAGCTTAGGCAGGTAGCCTAGCCTTTTAGTAGGTTTAGTCTTAAGTTAGTAACATTAACTTAGTTGAGGTATCTAGACTAATCCAGGATGAAAAATCGAATCGAATTGAATTAGCTAGTCTGACTAGTTCAACTAAGAACCAGAGACTTGTCCAGCTTAGCGTTATATAAAGAATTTAAAATAATTTGAACGAAACCTAAACCTAACTCAATTGGTAAAATTTGATAAAAATTATAAAACATTGAAAAAAACTTGTTTTTATTTTTAATATTTTTTTCAAAATATTTTTTTAAATGATAAGATTTAAATCTTTAACTTTTTAGAGTTATACTAAAGCTTATACCACTAAAGCCAATGCATATATTTATTAATTATTTATTGTATATAATACTTATTTAATATTAAAATCATTTCAAAATATTTAAAATATTTTTTAAATGAACTAGCCAATTCAATCGATTGGACTAGGAACTTGAGGTAACATTGGTTTGATCTTTGATTTGATTTTCTTAATATTGATATCTATACTATTAGTAAAGTCTTTGGTGAATTTAATGTCATTGAGTTTGAGTCAAGTAATGGGAAATGATAAAATGCTTGACTAGTTTGGTGTCATAAGTTAAATAATACTAACTCAATCAAATATGAAAGAACTAATAAATTATATAGATATTATACACACTTATTATGTAACTGGGTAAAAAATATGAATAAGAAAATTATGTTTCAAAAAAGTGCAAAAAATGATCTTTTTTTAAGCGAATAGTTTTTTTTTTGAAGTAAATATACATATATATCTTTAATTTTAAATTTTTATAATAGTTTTCTTTGATTTCTTTTGTTAATTCCCAACCAAACTTGTGTTAAGTGATTTACTATACCAAACTCAATCAGATATTTTATATATTGTATAGATACAAATATTAACACCTCTATGTCGATGGAAAACCATATATTTTGAGAAAAAAATTATATGTGGTTAATTTTTGAAGATTAGTGGATAGTTTTTAAAATAGGCGGGCATTTTGTTAAGGAAATAAGAGATTTCTTTTTAAAAAATATATATTATATAAAAAAGATATAAGTATACTTATTGCAATAATATGTGACTTATAATTTATTACTTTTATATTTTCTTTCGCTGAATTGTATCACGTAACTCATGACATTAAGAGAGTATTTGGTACGATAAAAAGTTTTCACTTTCCCGAAATCAGATTCTCCCCAATTAAATTCCCAGGTTTAAATATTTATAGACTATATTTTGTCTACCATATACTTTTACTAATTAGAAATTAATGAAAATTTAATTAATTTTAAATTTATTTTAATTACTATTAAATTAATTAAATTCTAGTCTAGGTGCATATTAAATATTTAAACCTTATTTTTATTTTAATTAGGGGTGATAATAGTTCGTTCTGATTAGTTTTTGGAAAAAATTTATAGTTATTTTTTAGTATTTTGAATTTTTAAAAATCTCATCAAAATCAAACCAATCTGTATCGAATTTTATCGGTTTAGATTGATTTGACTCATCGATTTTTTAAAATTTTAAAAAAATATATTTTTATATAGTATTTTCAAGTTTTTACACTAATTTAGAAATAAAATATTTATTTTTATATTATTAAAAATTAAAAGTTAATTAAAAATTAAATAAAAAATAGTGTTCGGTTTAGTTCGTACAATTACAGTTTTTAATTTGTGAACCGAAAATTGAACTGAATCGAACCAAATATATATAATTTATATCTAAACCAAAACCGAACTGAATTTAATAAAATTTGAACTGAGCACTATGGTTTGAATCAGTTTTTGGTTTTCTCTTTTTTTTGCTTAGCCTTAATTTTAATGATATATTAAATATGAGATAAATGTATTATGTTATTTTTATTTAAAATAAATTAATTATTTTTAAAAATAACCCAATTAAATAATGTATTTGTTAATAATAAATTAATATCTGTTAACAATAAATATCTTTGAAAAATATTAAAAATAATAAAATTTGCATCTTATTTGATAATGATAGTTTCAAAAATTACTATCATATTTTTAGTAAAGTATTTAATAAACCAAAAATATTAATGTAACTTTTTCAGGATTCTAATAATACTTTTTTATGTATATCAAACGTTATAATATTGTTTTCTTAGCAATCACGTTCTCATGAATCACATTCTATTAAAATTTTGACATGAGAAAGCACAAAATGCCATTTAAACTCAATCAAACATTTTATTATCAATATATATTAGTTATGCATTACTATAATAAGAGTATTTATATATTTTACTTTTATATATTTTAGAAACAATTGCATAATCCCCTAAAAAGTACCCACGTCTCTTAAAAAACTTATTACTATTTTTTAAAAAATTACCAATATTTATATTTAAAAAAAAAACCTATGTTTCTTTCATCTAGATAGAGAGAACACATATCTAGCTAAGAAAAAAAACTAAACACAATTATCATAAAAACTAAAATTCTACTTATGATGTTGTGGTAATTACATGTTTTTGTTGAAATATATATGAATAATTTTATTAAATTATTTTAAATTAAAGTTGTTTGAAAAAAAAAAATTAACAAATAAAAATAAAAAATACTTCTTTTTCTCTTTGCTCTTTCCTTTCCTTTCTTGTTCTATCCTTCTTTTTCTCTTTCTCTCAATTTATTTTTGTTCCTCAAATCATTGAAGTCAAAAGACATTTTTGGTCTCAGAAAAAAGACAAAATAAGATCCAAGGGTTTGGTTCAGGAAATATTTTCATTATTGAGCAAAATTTAAGATTTTGTCATGAGATTATCTTATTGGTTCAAAATCATTCCTTAAGCTTGGTAATATGATATTACCTACGGTGCCAAGACTTGATAATATATGGGTAATCTGATAACCATTTTTTTCTATGGTTATGTTACATTTCAGAGTAATGTAATATTTTTATCATTTTTACCCTTCATTTTTTATGTTTTTGGTCTCTTTTGTCTTTAAATTATCATCAAATTACAATACATATCATGATATCAAGAATGATATATTAACTAATATTTTCTTTTCATGATAATAATAGAATACTAATTAAAAAATGAATTATTATTATTCAAGATTGACTATATAGTAAATATTTTGTATTTTTTAATTCTTTCAAATTTTTTTAATTCTTTAAAGTTTTTTCGAGAATTACATTAATAAATCAAAATTACTATCTCATATATTATTTTAATTTTTATGTTATTTTGAGACTTAAATAGTAACTTTTCTTTTTGGTAGTACTTAAAAAATGTTTCATCCTTACTATATTGTAGTTTTCTTTTAGTTAGTAGTTACATTTTCTATTTAACTATATAATATTAGTATAATAAATTAATAAATATGTGTAACTTAACAAATTTTATTATTTTTGTTTAGAGGGTAATTCAATAAAATATATAAATTAAAAATCTTATATGCCTATCAACCAAATATAAGAATTTTATACAAAGGCTTACTAAGCCAAATACAGATATAACGTATTACTAAGAATGTGACTTCGTCATTTTGCAAGGAAGAATCCTATTGCTAAAAGTAATAAAACATCAACAAAGTCAAATCCCCTTAGCATTTTAAGAGTACCTTGTCTTCGGCAAAAGACACATTTAAGCTCATAAAATAGACAAAATAAGACAAAAATACACTTACAAAAGAACCTTGCTTATCTTTAAGACTTAAAATGAAGATATAGTAGATTTAAAATTAAGGATATATCCCTTTTAAAAGAAAACTACCCATTTAAAACAAAAACCACCCATTCTTTTTGTTACTGGAATTTGGTACATTAGATGAGGTTTTTCTTTGTACATATATATATATATATATATATAAATTTAACGGAGTAAGAATAATTTATAGTTTTTATAACTTTTGAGTGGTAAATTTTAAAAAACATGAATAGTTTTTTCAATTTTTTTATAATTTCAATTTTGAGTTTTTGGTAATTTTCTTAATTGATTGGTGTCATTTGATTAATAACTTCAAATTCAATTAAAATTTTTAATAATACTATAGTTGGCACTTCCACGGTATGAGTGGAAGAAAAAAATTGTTACAAATATATAAAAGAAAGAAAGTTACTTTGGTGGTTATTGGTTAAAAATATGGATAGTTAAAAAAGATTTAATTTTAACTTAAAAATAGCAAAGGCACAAATATCCTTATAAATATATATTTTTATTTTGGTTTTTGTGTATTTTTTGGCTACATTGATGTTATTTGACTTATAATATCAAATTAAGTAAAGGATTTTATAATAGTACTAGTTTTAAATATCACTTGCGTTGTATGTGATTTTACATATTAAAATTTTTAATTTATTAAATAATATATTTTTATTTAATTATTAAAAGTTTTTTTTTCCTTTTCTTTAACTGAAAATGTTGATTTGATGCTAACAACCACATTAATAATATATAGCAAAAGAATAAAATATATTATTGCATTTGTTATTCATATTATTGTTATAATATAATTTTCTTTTATAATGAAATCATACTTGTTTGCTTGTCTTTTTGTTTTCTCAAATCATCAAAAGAAATAAAATTATAGAACAAAATATTTTTAATTTTTAGATTGGAGAAGTTGATTTATTAAGAATTGTACATTCTATTAGTGACAATTAAAGTTTATTATGCACATTAATAAATTTATCAAATAATCATTTCACTACACCGTTTGTAATAGCGTAAGTTTTTCTTTCTGACACAGATCTTTAAATCTTATCACAGTCTCATTAGAGTTTCTGAAATTTAAAAAAACTAAATTATTAAAAAAATAATTTATATAAAATTAAATTTACAAGGTAATTAAAATTTAAATATCATAATACAAATATCTTGATTAAATAAAGAAGTATATATAAAATTTATAACTTAATTAAATCAACGAAATTCAATTAATATAAAACTCCTAATATTCTACTCTTTAAAAGGAATTTTATTTAATAAAATCACATTATAAAATATACACTACTAATATAATATCATTATTTAAAAATTAAACTGTATTTTTATAGTTTTTTAAATAGCATGAGAGTTTTATTAAACACTGTTTTAAAGGTTTTTTTTTAAATTAAGTAAAAAAACTAAATTATTAAAAAAACTTATTTGGATAAAATTAAATTTAAAAGATCCATGAAATTTAAAAACTAAATTATTTAAAAAATAATTTGGATAAAATTAAATTTAAAAGATTATTAAAATTTAAATATCATAATATTATCTCATCAAAAGTTTGCATAATAATTTCTATTAGTCTTGCGAGATGTAAATTTATATTATTTAATAAATTAAAAAAATTAAAAGTATAAAATTATATCCAAAACATATGATATTAAAACTATTTTATTAAAAAGTCACGAATCAATAAAGTTAAATAAAAAAGAATTCAAACTCGACTAACGTATGCTCACAAAGAATCAAGCAAAGTCATAACAATCGAGCGGAGTGGAATATGTCAATAGAAAAAGAAAGCGACTCAAGTATTTAACTTTGATTGGAATTTTTTTTTTTAAGTAATAATAAATGTTGGTAATGGATCCTAATTCCTAATCTCGATTCAAAAAGAGTGCAAGACGCTGATAATTATAAGAAAAAAAAAAGTGAAAGATAAAAAAATAATTAAAAAAATAATAATTATTAAAATTATTAATAAAAATTAAAATTATCTTTTTGCCCTTACTTTATCTCCTCTATAGCTGCTTTTTCTCCTGCTGCAGAAAATTAGGGGGTCGGCTCCCTAGGAAGGGGACCGACCCCAAAATAAAATGTATATATTATATAATTTATCTATAAATTAGAAATATTATTTAAAATTAATAATATTTTAGATTAAATTTTAAAATATTATTTAAAAATAATAAAAAAAATTTATACTAAATATTGAAGTATAATTTAAAAATAATAAAAAATAAAAATATTTTATATTAAATCTTAAATTATTATTTAAAAATAATAAAAATTAAAAGATAATTTATAATAAATTTTGAGTTATTAATTAAAAATAAAATTAATATATAAAATAAAATATAACATATTATAATATTTTATATATTATTGTCTAATGCATACTATATATTTTATATATAATGTACTATACATATCTGTGGTGGGGAGAGGGGAATCGACCCCAACACTAATATATATAATATTTTACATAATAATATATAATATAAATAATAAATATAAATTATGTATATTAAAATAATATTTAAAAATAATAAAAATTAAAAATATTTTATATTAAATCTTAAATTCATAAAATAAAAAATTTATTAAATTTTAAATTATAAAATAATCTCGAATTAAACTAAATCATGAATTACTATTAAAAAGTTAATAAAAATATTTTAAATTAAATCTCAAATTACTATATAAAAAATAAAAATATTTTATATATTATTATGTATTATTATATAATACATAATACATAACACATAATATATATAATATATTATATATAATATTATATATATAGGGGGAGGGAACCGACCCTCACCCCATACATATGTATTAGGTGAGAAGTCGGTTCTCTTGTAACAGAAACCGACCCTCTTTTTATATTATTTATATAACATATATTATATACATAATATATTACATATTATATATAAAATATATATTAAAAATACTATTTAAGAAATAATAAAAATTTAAAAATATTTTATATAAAATTTGAATTATTTTTAAAAAATTAAACTAATATATATTATATATTATATGTAGTATATAAATTATATATAATATATATAAATTGTACATATTATATATAATATGTATTACATAATACATATATAATGTTATAAATATTATGACTTACTATTTAAAAAACTAATAAAAATTAAAAAATATTTTATATTAAATCTTGGATTATATATAAAAATAAAAATAAAAATAAAAAATATTTATATTAAACACAAATTATTTTTAAAAAATTAAAAATAATATATATTATAAACTAATTATATAATATATATTATATTAACATATATTGCAAAATAAAAATAAAAATGTTTTATATTAAATCCATAATTATTGTTTCAAAATTAAAAAATAAAAGATATTTATAGTAAATTATTCAAAAATAATAAAAAATAAAAAAATTTATATTAATTTCAAAAATACTATTGGTAATAATAAAAATTAAAAATATTTTATATTAAATCCTGAATTATTATATAAAAAATAATAAAAATAAAAAATTACATTAAATCTCGAATTACTATAAAAAATAATAACTAAATGTACGACTCACTATAACTAAATGTACGAATGACTATAACTAAATTTACGACTCACCATAACTAAATGTACGAATGACTATGACAAATGTACAACTCACCATAACTAAATGTACGACTCACCATAACTAAATGTACGAATGACTATAACAAAATGTACGACTCATCATAACAAAATGTACGACTTACCATAACTAAATTTTGCGAATGACTATAACTAAATACATGACTTAACATAACTAAATGTATGACTCACCATTGCAAAATGTACGATATAGACACCTTATTTTGTCTGGACCAATTTTTGGCATCCTAGGAGTTAAGTGAAAAATGATAAAATCAGAAAATAAAAATAAAAACTAGGGGACGACTATCTAGTGTCGTGTCGCCAAGCACTATTAGACAACACGGCCTTAGGTGACAAAAATTTTTAGGGAAAGTCTGAAATGCCTATGGATTATATTAAAGAAAAATATAAAAACGAGGCATTAAAGGCCACTTTTCATGGTTTCACCAAGGTCATTCAACGAATACACAAATCAATTTCCCATTGTTTGTGACCAAGCTGAGGTAAATCGGGAAGCCACAGGTACGTACAAGTTATATTAGGGCGCAAGTATTAATACGAGGCCTTTACGGTGCGAAAAGCTTGAGTTTTCACATTTAGTATCGATACAAGAGGGTTTGGTATCAATACCCAAGGTGTGGTATCGATACCTGGCATGTTTGTATCAATACAAACCTTGACAGTAGCTAAAGTTATGGTTTTTGGCAAAATGTATCGATAAATGTATTGATACATAAGCATGAGTATCGATACAAATCCATGGAGTATCGATACAGGCCTCTAAGTCTTAAGACTGGAAACATTTTTTTTTTTGCTCTTAGTATCGATACACAGCTCATTGTATCGATATTCAGGAGTAAAAAATACCTTGTGTATCGATACGACATGTTTTGTATTAATACACCAAGGCATTTTTACCTAGTTCGAGCCACTTTTTAGCCTTCGAAAACCCGATTTAAACATATTTTGCACCAAGGAATTATCATAAATCATAGCAAACCTCAACTATGGGCTCATTAACAGATTCAAACAAATTTTTGGAGCCCAAACAATCAATGACAAAGGTTACTTTCATAAGATATATGGGTATAAGAGGGTATGGCAGGCATATCTCCAGTTGTAGGCTGTCACAGCCTTTCTGCCTCTTTGCTCAGCATGGCAGAACCAATAAGAAGAGAGTCAGCCGAGCATGGTAGCTAGAGATGTCCCTTGGTCTGGGAGAGAAAAATAAAAAATGCCCTTACCTTATCTCCTAAAGGCATTAGCTGAGCATTAGATTAAAGGGGGGACTTTTCAACTATGAAAAACTCTCTATTAGCTATCTCAAAAAAAAATAAAAAATTCAGCTATCAAAAAAAGCTCTCCAGTAATCTTAGAAAACTCTTCATCCATCCCCACAAATCCTCCAGCCACTTTAGCTTCAAAAACTCACCAAAAATACTATTCGATTGCCTTTCACCCTCAACCCACCTTTATTCCCGTAGCTCCCTAGAACCACCACCAGAACACCTTAAGAAACTCAACCTTTCACATATTTTCATCCTCAAAACACCCCATTAGCAACCACATTACTAGAAAACTCCTTTCTTTTACCCTTTTTTTGCAAAACAATAGTAGAAAGAGGGAACGGACTGAGCTTAAAGTTACTACTTTAAAAAGAAGAAAGTTCAAGCTTTTGCTAGTGTATTTTTACCTGTTCCACATATTTTTCGTTTTTGATCATCTATTTCATTTTAGTGAGCCTTTCATGCTACCATGACCCTCCTAATACTTTCATGCATCTTTGTTGCCTTGGTTATGGTAGTTCTAGGATCTTGATGACCTTTTTAACACCTTGATGTTGTGGGATATATAAACTCACCATACTTCATTTTCAATCATCACTTAGCCTCTGTTCATGCATCTTTTGCCATGTTTCCTCCATATTCACATATCCATTTCATATTTAAGTGGCCACCTTGACATGTCTTAGGAATGTTCAAACATTTTCTTGTGTTTTAAGAAGTCTCATGAAATAAAAATGCTGTCTTGACAACTCCAGCATCTATCCCCTTGTTCAAACATGTTCATATCATCTCCATGCACCTTATTTGTAATCTTTTTGCATTTATGTCACACATTTTCATCTCAAAATATCATCTTTTTATATTTACATGTTTAACCTATGTTTATATTTGTATGTGCTACATTTTGTTCATGATATCTCCATCAAAATGCTTGCTTGTTTCTTAAAACCTAATTTTTAGAAAAATCCCCAAGTTAAGTTCATGCTACCTTTAATAAATGAAGAATAGCATGGACTTAATGCTTTTATTAAATTGATCTCCCAATCTTAGGGGTAAATCAACATTTCAGCTTCGGATTCATGGTGAAATAAGTTTATTTTTCAAAAAACAAAAATCATTTTTAGTATTAAACCTTGATCTTGAGTCTCATGTTCCCTTTAATGACATCGCCAACATGTTGTTCCATCATCCTAAACTACTTCGGGATTATGGAATGAACTTCTGAAGCCCATGTTACTTTCTATCACAGATGTTCGGATGTCCTAAACCCGAGCCTATCTTTGAAAAAACAGAATATCAAATAATCCCCCTGGTTTTTTTACTCTGGCAGCACTATAGTCCGAATTTGAAAAATCATTTTTGAACCACAAAATATTTTCTTTGATTTTTTTTTATTATTTTCCCTTAAAGGGCATTGGATTATCTTTCTAACGGTGTTTTATTTGCCTCGGATCATCTCGGACAGGGGAGTTATGATTTTTTAAACCTTTGTTGTCTGGAACCCTTGGAACCAGCACGTAATATTCTGTTTCGGCCACTTTGGCTCATCAGATGATTTTTATGAAATTTCTAAATATTTTTCTAAAAAGTTCACAAAATTCCCTTTTCAAAAAGGTATTGTTCATGATCTAACGATTCTGGATAAGCTTGGAACAATTTCCCAAAATCTATCTTGCCCTTTTCCTTATACATGCTGCCAGTGTCGAGATAGACTTAACTTTAAAAATTGATTCAGTCTAGAAAGTGATTTTCTAGGATTTTTGGAACATTTTTATGTTAAACATTATCGAGTTGGCTTTCTAATGGTACCTTAGTTACCCTCTGAAGTCTTTAGATGCACCCGAAAAATTTTAAGAATGGAGATGATATGGTGTTGTCCCTTATTTTCAACTTAATTCCCAAATCACCTCGTATCAAGATGTTCGAATGTCTTAGAATGCGTTCGGTTGATTGCCCCCACAACATCAGCCCCTTTTGACTTGGATCAAGATTAAAATACAAAAAATAGGATTTCATGTTAAAATTTTCGCTAGTTGAGATACCCCAACTCCATTACTCCAAAAGGGATACTCCAACCCCATTTTTAATTAAAAAATTCAAATTTTCTCTTTGTTCCTAAATGTTTTCCTAACTTTGGGGATACTACAACAACCATTTTTAATTAGAAAAATCAAATTCTCTCTTTGTTCCTAAATGTTTTTCTAACTTTGGGGATACAACGACCCCACTACCTAAAGGGGATACTCCAACCTCATTTTTTCATTAAAAATTCAAATTTTCACTTCAACCTTAACTATTTTCATAACTCTATTTTAGGGGACACTCCAACGCTACTTCTCCTAGGGGACACTGCAATCCCACTTTTACCTCAAAAACTTAAAATTTTCTCTCTTTCGGATGCCTTAAACTGTTTTGATAAAAATCATCCTTGTTCTTCAAATTACCACCGAATCCAGATCGATCTCTAAAATTGTTATCTCGATTATTCTTCAATAATCGAAAATAATTATGAGATACATTTTGGTCGTCCCTCTTTTTTATGTTTTTTTATTTGTGATTGCTTGTTTATGATATTATTATATTTTTTCATTTTTTGCCTCACTAGTTTCCTTTTGTAGTGTTATTGTGCATTCATGTTTAAAATTCGTTTTCTAATGAAATTTATAAGGTGACGTTTCGTGTTGGTATCTCTCCAGTGCCTAATAGGAAACATCCAATTTTTAAAATCCAATTCGAGTATCATTTTCATAAAAAATCCCTAAGTTCCTCAGATCTCCAAGGCACATGGGTGATCTAATTTTTCTTATTAAAAAAATCTTAGATTTACATTTTCCAAAACTTCATGGATTAAAGAGGATTATATCTAAATAGAGACCAAATGGAACCGATTTAATTAAGACCAAAGTGAGACATAGTTAGTAGGTACCGATTTCAGGAGTCGTGGGGAGGCTCGTCCTTCCCTGTGCATAACCAACTCCTGAGCCCAGCCAATGAATCTTTGGACTTCGTAGACCATAAAATCAATGTTTTTAGTTTCGTAACTCGTAATATTATTTTCAATAGGCGTCCGATCTTGCCTAGCCTAAAATGATCGGTAGTGACTCTAAGTCTATGGCCACTTCATGGTGGCCATCCGAGACTAGTTGGATGAGCGATTTGCCCCAATAGTCTCTTCCCTATCCCTTTCATATTATCACGCCTAATCCAAATCTTAATCAAGGGATAGCTTAAAGGCTCGACCACAACCAACCATTTTTTATTTTTAAGTCAAGAGTGCTATGCCTCTTTGAGTCGTCCGAAGTTTTAAAGGCGATGGCACCTGGTGACATACGACTCATTATAATTAAATTTATGAATGACATTTAGTTATAGTTACTCGTACATTTAGTTATGATGAGTTGTATATTTAGTTATTGTCATTCGGACATTCAGTTATGGTAAGTTGTACATTCAGTTATTATTTTTTATTGTAATTTGAGATTTAATGTAAATTTTTTATTTTTATTATTTTTTGTATAATAATTCAGGATTTAATATAATATATTTTTTATTATATTATTTAAAATAGTAATTCAATATTTAATATAAAATATTTTTTATTTTTTATTATTTTTAAATAATTTAATATAAGTATCTTTTATTCTTTATTTTTTAAACAATAATTCAGAATTTAATAAAAAATATTTTTATTTTTATTATATAATATATAAATATAATATATATTATATAATTTATATATATATATTATTTTTTATTTTTTTCAAAGATAATTTGGGATTTAATATAAATATTTTTATTTTTTATTTTTTATAATAATCCAAGATTCAATATTAAATATTTTTTAATTTTTGTTAGTTTTTTAAATAGTAATTCATAATTTAATGTAAAATATTTTTTATTTTTATTATTTATAATATATTATTATATTTATTTATAATATTATATATGTATTATATAATACATATTATATATAATATGTATAATTTATATATATTATATATGATTGGCATATTAAATATAATATATAATATATATTATTTTTATTTTTTTTAAAAATAATTTAAAATTGGTATAAAATATTTTTTAATTTTATTATTTTTAGATAGTATTTTTAATATATATAATTTATAGATAATATTTTATGTATGTAATATATATTATATATATAATATAAATGGAGGAAGTCAATTCCCTTCAAGGGAGCCGACTCCTTGCCTAATATATATGTGTAGGGTGGAGGTCGATCCCTCACAACATATATATAATATTATATATATTATTCATATAATATATAATATATAATATATGATATACAATAATTGATATTATTATAAATATAATTAATATATAAATATATAAAATATATATTATATATAATATAAAGAGGAAATATATATATGTGGGGTAGGGGTCAGTTCCCTTCCCCCCGACATATATATATATAATATATAATATGTTATATATATAAAATATTTTTTATTTTTATTATTTTTATAGTAATTTAAAATTTAATTTAAAATATTTTTAATTTTATTATTTTTTAAATAATAATTCGAGATTTAATATAATTTGAGATTATTTTATAATTCAAGATTTAATATATTTTTTATTTTATGAATGTAAAATTTAATTTAAAATATTTTTTATTTTTTATTTTCTTTAAATATTATTTTTTAATATATATAAATTGTTTATATTATATATATAATAAATTTTGGTGGGGGGTTGGTTCCCTACCCAATAAACTGACCCCTACTATGTGAATTTGCTGTACGGAGAGACAGCTAAACGATGAGATGAAATGAGGTAAAATGGTAATTACAATTTTTTTATTAATAATTTAATAATATTATTTTTTTTATAAAATTATTTTTTTTATTTCACTTTTTTAATAATTATTATTTTGTTCTAACTTTTTTTAAATTCTCCCAATAACAAGTAACTGTCACGAAAGAGAATTAAAAGAAAAAAGAAAACAACACAAGAAAAACATTGTAGGTGTAAAAAGACTAAAGTCTATTTTTATAGTAAATGCTATTAGTAAACATGGGATGCAAATGCATCTATTCTAGGGCAGGAAGTCTCTGTTTTACTTGTTTGATAATTACAATATTAATTAAGTGATAATTAATATAAAATTAAAGTCTTTGCTTATTGAATAGTTTAAATAATTTGAAATATAATAAGATTGTAATTTAACATGAATATGAATCATATCTAAAATTAAAAGTATTTGCTCATTTAATAGTATGAGCAATTTAAATTATAGTAAAAGTGTAATTCAATATGGATATAAATAATGTGAAGTATTCAACATAGATATAAATAATATAACCTCGTAAATGTTATAATAAATAATATAATAATCGCATATTATCCTAATTTCAATTTAGTGATATAATAAACAATAAAAGATATTTTATCAGCTTAAAATATTTTTATATTCATACTTTTATACTGAAAATAATAAAAAAATAATGAATTTAAAAAATATGTTAAAATAAATAGTATAATAATTTAAGATATTGGTAGCTATTTAAAAAAAGAGAAAGACGCCACGTGGTATTTTTTAAGTAAAAAAAAAAAGTTATAATGTAATACGTGAAATAGATTTTTTAAAATGTAAATTATTTAAAAATTTTTAATCGCATTTTGTATCTTATATTGAATTTAGTTTTTGTGATATTTTTATAATTAAGTTGATATTTAATTAACTTGCAATATCAACTTAAATAATACTTTTAATGATAGTATATATATGCTAGAATTGAAACACCCATTTTGCGGTTTGAGGAGAAATCGATGTTAAAAATTTTAATAACATTAGAATTGACACACTCACTAGTTGAATGGAATAAGAAAATTTATTAAATATATACGAAAGCGAAGAAATTATTTTGGTGATTATTAATTAAAAAATATGACTAATTTTTTTAAAAATATTATATTTAATTTAAAAATAGTAAAAGATTATTTATATATATGTATAGATATTTTATTTTATATTCTAGTATTTGTATAATATTTTTAATCTATACTATATATAAAGCTTTTGACTAACTTTGGTGTCACTTGACTCAATGACACCAATTAAGTTAGAATTGATAAAAAAAAAATTAACTTTATGATAGTAAAATAATTAGAGGTATTTAAGTCTCTAAATTAAAAAAAAAATTACCCACTAAAATTAAATTACTTATATAAAAATTACTTTTTTTTTTTAATTTTAAAATATATTTTCTTTAAAATATAATAAGAATACTTCTTATTAATAAAATTACTTCTTACCCACAAGGTGGGTGTAATAGATTCTAATTAAATTTATGCTACTTGATCTGTGACACCAAACTTAATAAAAAATTTTGTAATAATACATGATAGACATTTATTATAGAGTATACAATATTATTTTTTTCCAAAACATATATATATATATATCTATACTGTTATAAAATATATTAAAACGAGTGACTAAGTTTGGTGTTGCAAGTCATGTGACATAGACTCAGTTACTCATTTTACTATAAAACCAAATAAATTAAAATAATAAGCTAAAAATAAGAAAATTTGGTATTTTAATTTATTTTTATATTATATTTATTTGTTTAAAACTACTCACTACTAAAAACTTATTTATATCTAATAAAAACTATCGACTACTCAAAAACTATTTATATCTAATAAAAACTAATTTTGTTTATTAAAATTCTCACATTTTTATTTAAAAAAATTTCTGACTTTTTTATTTAAAAAATTACTAACTTTTTAAATTTTAATATATTATTTTTTAAAAAAATATATTAAAAAAATTTATTCACGCTGTGTTAAATTTAGTGTATATATATTTCACATGGGTGGGTCATATCTTAGTAATTAATTCAATGCAAATTTAATCCAATGGCAAATCTAGAGTTGCCCGCAGGTGACTAACTCGAGAGTCACAGTCATAAATGAAAACTTGTATGCTACAGTTTTTCGTTTTGTCTTTGTTTTTTGATTTATTATCAGAATAGTTATTTTTATTTTACAAAGGCGAGAAGCAGCCAGCATTTTCATCCTTACTGGGAAAAAAAAAGAAGAAAAGAAAGGGAAAGGAAAACGGAGACTTTGTTTTTCTCTGTCGCTCAGATCCAAATCTCTGTCTAGTTGTCTGTCTTAGATCTCCGAATTCCAACTTTTGGATCTTCAACACTAGTTTCTTAGATTTCTGAAAAAAGGAAATTCGATTTATTCGAATTGCGTAATTCGGTGATTCATTTACTTGCAGCGTTTAATTTAGGTTTGATTTGGTTGGATCTAATTACAGCTTTCCACAAAAGTTTCAACCCTGGACCCAATCATGAATCCTTTTTCGTCTGGTACTCGTCTACGGTGAGTTCCAATTCCTACTGTTTCCAATTTCTTCTTTTAGTTCTCCCTTTTTCTTTTAATTTGAAAATCATATGAAGAACACGAGGCTTTTCTTTTTATTTGAATGTATTGGTTTTTCGATTGAAAAAGCTGAGCTTTTCTTCAATTGTTTTGATTGCCGTGATTGAAATTTGGGGAGGTCATTTGTAGTTTGTGCTACTTAAGAGATGATTACGTCTGAATTTAGAGCCAAGTGGAGTTTTGAGCTTTTTATGGTTTCATAATTTGATTCTTCTAGTTAGCTTTGCTTTTTCTTTTTGATTTGCTTTGAATTAGTTGCAACTATGGGTGAAAATATAGAAATGTCTGACGGTATAGCATGTCCATGTGGTAATGGGTTTGAGAATAGCTTGATCTATTGTTTTAATGAATATTGATATTACGAAATGATGCACCAAATAGCCTTGGTGCCACAGGTAGTATTTTCTAGAGAGGAAACCGAAACATCCTCTCGTTTACTACTGAACACCTTTCTTTCTCTACTTCTTGCATTATAGATATGTAAGTTATGCAGCATATTTTGGAATATAGATATTACATTGAATATTACATTGAACAGTTAAAAATGGGCAACTACTGGCAATGTCAAGGTAGTCATGTATGCAAGTATCCCTTCAATATGGCAGGTTACCAGAACAAGAATCTGAATAGCCTGGTTGCATGGCTGTACTTGTATTCCTTGTGGTCATATATTCAAACTGATTTGTAGAACTTATCACTCTTTTAGGAAACAAATCGAAAATTGAATTCTCTTTTTGTTTTTCCTAGGGGAGACTGCTAGGTGATTTAGAAGGTGCTTTTGTCTGTTGCAATGGAACTGAATGGTTGGATTTGTCTCTATATAGATTTAGCATGATCAAAAAAATTAGAGATGGCAAAAGAATCTGGTTCTGAATGATAACCTCCATATCCTGTTATGGTAATTTGGAGTCAGTTCTTCGCATTAGATATTAGGTTTCATCCATATTTGATCAGTTTGAAGATCTCAATCTACTTGTCTTTATTCATTAAATGACTTTATGTCTTGAGATGCTGTCCATATGGAGTGATCGGTAGTGAGTGCCGCTTTTAAGGAAGAAACTGGTGCATAGGAATATATGGTCTCCTCTCTCTTTTACATCTTTAAATATTTCTTGTTCAGGAAAATTTTGACAAGATTGTTTATATACATTGCTAAAAGCGATCTCTTAGTTATATGTAATTTTAGGGAAAAAGAAAAAGGGACAATGGATCCCACATAGTTTGAAAAGTATCTTTTCAGTGAGGTCCAATGGCTGGTTTCAAATAATACTTCTGTCCCTTCTTAAATGATTTCCTATCAAGGGTATGAGTTCGGTTTTGCTTAAAAGAATCAAATTAATGAGTAACACATGTTTTATACATCTTCTGTCTCAAGTAATATGAAATGATTCACTTGACTGTGGTTTATATGCATATTAATTGAAAATGTTCAAACTTACTGCTTCAATGCAGGGACATGATACGAGCTATACGTGCTTGCAAAACTGCAGCAGAAGAACGCGCCGTTGTTAGGAAAGAGTGTGCTGCTATTCGTGCTTCAATTAATGAAAATGATCAAGATTATAGGCACCGTAACGTGGCAAAGCTCATGTTCATTCACATGCTTGGATATCCCACACATTTTGGCCAAATGGAGTGCCTGAAGTTGATTGCATCTGCTGGATTTCCAGAGAAGAGGATTGGATATCTTGGTCTTATGTTGCTTCTTGATGAAAGACAAGAGGTTCTGATGTTGGTAACAAACTCATTAAAGCAGTATCCTACATGTAGACTTTTCTCAAGCTTAATTTGTTCCCATTTCCTTTTCCCTTTTACCATTTCTGTTCTGGATGAATAACTTTATCCCTGACAGGCTGGTATTACGAACGGTAAAAATAAGAAAAATGGCGGGCTTTACGTTAAATTTGCTGGAACCTTAACTTATATGCAGAGATCTCAATCATTCAAACCAGTATATTGTAGGACTTGCTCTTTGTGCTCTGGGAAATATTTGTTCAGCTGAAATGGCCCGTGATCTTGCACCAGAAGTTGAAAGATTGCTGCAGTTTCGAGATCCAAATATCCGGAAAAAAGTAAGTGTGTGCTCTTCTTTATTCAAGGGCCTCTTGATTTTTGATTTCAGTTAGATGTAAAGTAAAGGAGGAAAAAGGAGGCTGAGTTCAGGATTTGTGAGTTTCACATGCTTAAACATTGCTTAGTATCACTCTTAAAAGATATCACCTTCTTCATCCTTCTTTCTTCTAAAGGAGTTGGAAAGTTTCGGGTTGTTTCGTTGATCACTTAAAATATCATGCTGTGTTATTTGTTTCCAATAATGCATTTGTAATTATGTCAATACAAAGGTTAAAAACATCCATGTCAATGCATGATATAAGTACTACATGCCACATGACTAAGACCTCAACTGCATACTGTAATTATGTTCCTACTTCATGGATAGCACAATATTAGTTTAATGATATTCTGCAACCTTCATATGGCTGCTACTTTTATGAAATCTGAGTATTTCTTTGGCCATTTATCTTAACGAGAAGAATTTGCAGCATATAATCATTCAAGGGAAATATGCCAACAAATGTTAACCCTTGAGCCTTAGCAACTCCAAGAAAGTGAACTTTAGTTTGCTTGTTTGATGATTTGAGGGAAAGACATCTATTGACTGTTGCCAGCCATTCTGCGAAGGCATTTTTTTTTATGTACTAAATTGTTTACCTACAATTACTCATTTTCCTACTGCAGGATTGATTTGATTATACAGGCTTCCTGCTTTTCTTTTCTTTTTCTCCCTGCCAAGTGGCCTGTGTTCATGAATTGTCATCATGCGCATTATTTGATAATTTTGAGGTTATCTGTCTTTCCTTCGGCGATCTGACTGCAATCTTTGACCCTTCTTGACTCTATCTGTTGTTTGTAGGCAGCATTGTGCTCCATACGGATCATAAAGAAAGTTCCGGACCTGGCTGAAAACTTTATAAATCCTGCCGCTTCGCTACTTAAAGAAAAGCATCATGGAGTCCTAATAACAGGAGTTCAACTTTGTACGGATCTATGTAAAGTCAGTTCAGAAGCCCTTGAATATTTTAGAAAGGTAATTTGGTTGTGGCTTTATAAGCATATCTATAAGTATCAGAAAGACACTTTATTGAGCATATAAATTGTTATCTAAACCTGTGAAAAAAAGATTATAATGAATAAATTTGTTGTAAATATTTAGTTCCTGGGCATCTATGTGGGCAGAGCATTCTACTTTACCAGAAATCCTTTGTTCTGTTTCTGGTTGGAGAGTACTTAACATCAAAAGGATTGAAAAAAGGAATCAAGTTTACTGGTGTTTTATCCTAAACTGTTGGCTATCTTTTGCATTATTCGATGCTAAGATGCTTCAGGCTAATTTTGCAGTTTGGTTTCTAAGGGATTTATGAACTTGTTTAGGCCTTTAGGGTCATCATGTGAATACGGGGCCCTTTTTTTGTAGCATTTATAGATGGGATGAATTATATTTGTAAAATTTCGTAGGAAGAAACTTGTCAAAAATGGACAATGCATCAGCTTTCTTGTGGTGATAGTAGCTTCTTTTATCATCACTGCAGAAGTGTACTGAAGGTTTGGTCAAAACTCTGAAGGATATTGCAAACAGTCCCTATTCACCTGAGTATGACATTGCTGGCATTACAGATCCTTTCCTTCATATAAGATTGCTTAAGCTTCTGCGGATATTGGGCCAGGGATATGCTGATGCTAGTGACTGTATGAATGACATACTCGCCCAGGTATGTTGTGACCTATCTCTTTCATTTGTAATATTTTCATAATACGTATCTCTATATTGTTTCTCTCACCAATGAGTAACTGCATTGAGGTTTTTGTTTTCTTTTTCTTTTTTGATAAACATAAAGGTTTTTGTTTTCAATGTTTTTCTTTTGCTGTAAATTTCATGTGCATGCTCGTTGTCAGCTGTATGCCAAATTTTCTTGTTAGAGGTTCTGAAAAAACTTTTGTAAAAGAAAAAAAAAAAAACAAATGATTGCTTTATTAAGGAATGAGATTTGTCTTAAGTATTATGATTTAAGATAGCATTGCATGATGAAAAAAATACAAGTTTTGTCCTTGGTAGAAAATAAACAGGGCATTCCTCTTAAATGTTGCTTCTGCACATGAGAAGAGCCTTAATGTAATTACTTGGAGCATGTAAATTGAAAAGATGGCATACTATTTGCGGTATATGGATATTGCTTCCAAAGCTGATTCCTGGCAATGAAAGTAGAACCTAAACTTGTTGCAGGGAACTCCTTTCATGGTTTTCAACAACATTTTATTTCTTAATGAGGTTAAAGGTTTTCTTTTACTGTTTTTCTTTATTTTCAAAATTTTTTTCTTAGGTGGCAACAAAAACCGAGTCAAACAAAAATGCAGGAAATGCTATTCTCTATGAATGTGTTGAAACCATCATGAGCATTGAAGATAATGGTGGCTTACGTGTGCTTGCTATCAATATCTTGGGAAGATTCTTGTCAAATCGTGACAACAATATCAGGTATTTTCTATCAAATCTTATCTTGATTTTTCATATCCCTTTCTACTCTATTTCTTTGTTGCTCTACTATATTGTGAAACTGAACCTTGCATGTTTTTAGGTATGTTGCATTAAACATGCTTATGAAGGCTGTTATGGTGGACACTCAAGCAGTGCAGAGACATAGGGCAACAATTTTGGAATGTGTAAAGGTACTGCCTGAGGATATAAAATTTCATGTTTCATGATTACAATAAGTTTCTGATTTAGTTCTTGTCCAAGAAGCACCCAAGGAGTTTGCTTGTGCTTTCCTTTCGTCTACCCTGTTTCTCTGGTTCTATTATTTGTAATTGTTACTTTTAGGTGAACCCCATATGCGAGGGAATAAGACTCTTATTACTTGCTATATAAGCAAGCATTAATTCTCGCTCTAGATGTCACTTGATCAAGGGTGTGGTGGAGTAGGAACCGTGTAGAGATCCTAAGTTTGAGCTGTGGTCCCCCAATTAACAACGAAGAGTTTCCAGCATTTTCTTAGTTGCTTTTGATGTGGACTCTTATTTGATTCTCAAGTGCCATTATTGTCAAGAAGTGAGTTTTCCGCAACTGAAGAAGTTCTTGATTTGACATTTTGTTTTCCAGGATTCAGATGCTTCAATTCGAAAAAGGGCACTTGAACTTGTATGCTTGCTAGTGAATGAAAGCAATGTGAAGCCTTTGACAAAAGAGCTAATTGAATATTTGGAAGTAAGCGACCAAGAATTTAAGGGAGATCTGACTGAAAAGATTTGTGCCCTTGTTGAAAAGTAAGGTGTCCCATTTGTTAGTTAAATGAGGGGTGCTACATTAGCTTTTCTTATGCTATATTATTTGTAATTGTCTTCTATACGCTTTGTCTTTTTGTCTCTGTATTTTTTTTTTTTTTTTGTATCATGTTTGTTCTTGGATATGTACATGCATACATGGATGTTTGGTGCTGTATATGCAGTGTATAATCCTTCCTCCAACTCTATTTTTAGGAAAGTTTAAAAAGATTGGTTATCACTCCTGGAGAAAGCAGTTATTTCATACAATTCATTTGATATAGTTGATTTTAATGGATTGCTACCTTTATTAAATTTATTGAAGTTCCTTTTATTGTCCTCTATTTGTTGGATGATTTTTTTTTTCAATTTTATTGGACAATATTTTCTGTTGACTAGTGGAGGGATGCTGAAATATTCATTTGGAACTACTTTGCAGCATTGCCTGGTCAATTAACAATGATTTCTTTTGCCTCAGGTTTGCCCCAGAGAAAATTTGGTACATTGATCAGATGCTCAAGGTTCTTTCTGAGGTATATTGTTATTCATAGCATCGTTGTATAATTGGAGTAAAGTTGTTCTATTTTCATATTTCACTTAATTCATCCCTGTCCATTTTTCTGTTTCGCTTCTGTCTTGCCTATTCTTTGAGTTGCATCCATCGCAGTCTTTGTTCCTGGTGTTGCAGATTATTACATTTTCTTAAATCTTGTTATCACATTTTTGTTTCACAGATGTGCTTGAAATTTTAATCCTTGATTTGATCCAATGTTTTGCATGTGTGTCCATTAAGTAATGGTGTTAACATGTCTTCATCTTTATTCTTTTCGTTACAATGCTTCTTTATGGAACATATAACCTTGCAAACAAAAGAGAAACTCATTCTTGCACAAACAATTTCAATGAAATCTTTCATTTTCTTATTTTATTTTGTTCAACTCTATCCGTTTTTAAGTGGTACTTTGTAAAAATAATTGGCTATATTAATACTTATTTTGTGTATGTTGGCCAACTGATCCCAATTTGCTGTTAAACTGCATAAGTCCACCCTCTTTATTTTTCAAGTTAAATCTAGTGGTTGGACCGTCTCGGCTATGACTTTTGCTGCTTGTTTCTTTTTGAGTGAATCAACTAGCAAAGGCTGACGATACAATGTTCCATCTCTCATCAGATAGAAGAAAATATCATCTAGGAAAACTGTATAAGGCCTCATGTTGCTCTAGAACTTGAATTTAAGCTTTTGACTATTGAGAATTGGTGGTTTAGGCCTGAAAATTGCTGGTCCATTGGAATTTGTATTAGCTCATCTTGTAACTTGGTATGGGTTCTTGGATGATCTTGCTCCTTTTGGTTTTGTTTATGATTGTGAAGTGTGACCTCAATAAAGATATCAAGGATTTCAATGGGGAAGGATTGTGATGTCCTTTCTAAGTCAATTAGATTTAGGAATGTGATTGATGAAAATCCGTATAAGACTTAAGCCACTACTATTAGTAACTTAGTAAGGACTTGCAGTTTGGATCCATAAAAGTAGCTGGGTCAATGGATTTTGGACCGGTAAATGGTTTCTGGCCAAACTTTTAGTCAATTTGCATGTTAAGGAAGCAATTGGGAGGAGTAGGCATTATAATTTGCTTGAAAGTACGGGAACTCAGGTGTATAGCCAGTATTGGTTTATCTTACCTGTACTACATTTTAATTTATGCTATAGCCAATGTTTTTACATTTTATTGATGAAACTAAAGTGTCAATAAAAGAGGGGGTGGGGGGGGGGGGAAGAAAGATTGGGCCATTAGCCAACATTCAAGCAACAGAATGCTTGTTCTTTTAACCTTGTTGGTGTGAGAATCTCTGTATGCCGGTTGTTTGCTCTCATTTCTACTTGACAAAATTCTAGTTGGGAAAGAAGAAGGGAGTGAAGTTGAACTTTTGTCATTTTTCAGGAACTGTCACATTTGTTACTTATCTTCTTAGCTCTGTCAACGTTTCTATCAATTATTTTGTTCCCAAAGTACTGATATTAATCCTTTGCTTAGTAGGCTGGAAATTTTGTAAAAGATGAAGTCTGGCATGCCCTTATTGTTGTCATAAGTAATGCTTCTGATCTCCATGGATACTCAGTCAGGGCATTGTACAGAGCATTCCAAACTTCTATAGAGCAGGTGTTCTTTGGTTTATCTTGGACTTTATATGTCTGATTTTGTGTTCTTATCTGCTTATTATTCAAATGCAAATTGATATTTTCATTAGGAAACCCTTGTACGAGTGGCAGTTTGGTGTATTGGTGAATATGGTGACATGTTGGTGAATAATGTTGGGATGCTTGATATTGAAGACCCAATAACTGTAAGTGTATCCTTATCCATAAATTAGCTGGCATACACTTGCTATAGTCATGTTGCACTTCTTTATCTTCAGAAAAAGAGGGAAAACAGCTGGATAGTGGGCTGTGCTATATGACTTAAAAGACTTTTAACATGGTTAGGGTTGCTTTCTGCAAAGATTTTCATAAGTTTATGACTTATAGACTTATGACATGGTTGCTGTTAAATTGACCTTAAGTAATGAGGCTGTGAACAGAACCAGTAACTCTATTGTTTGTTTAACTGGTAGTACAGAACATGAAAACTCATTTTTTGGCTTCATCAAGTACTGAATTTTCTAGATTTTTCTTGTGGAACTTTCATTTTTATTTTAAAGCAGTTATAACTGGATGACTTCATTGTTGAAGTTTGTTTTATAACAATCGAATTCATTTTGGTTCCCTGGGAATAAATTTATTTTAAAGAAAAATTGTATCAAAATATTCTAAATCAAGTATGGCTTTGATTTTGGGCTATGGGTAACGTGATTTTGCAGATGTAGAAATAGGCAAGGGACCATTCAATTCCCCTTTTGACAAGGCATTGCAAAGTACCTTCTGATTTTTATGTAATTTCTGGTTGAAATATTTTAAGTTTACTTGCATCTAGATATAAATATGGTTGTCATGCAATGGAGTTCTTTGTTATCTTGAGTCTTTTCTGAGATATCACATAAATCCCATATGATTTTTTAAACTAATGAGATTGTTAACCTGCTAAACGCTGAGCTGAAAGTCCTTCATGTCCAGTGGCTGCATTACATAAATTGAATACTTAGACCTATCACACTACATTCTTCCTATACTGTGGAAAGTTTTCAGTCAATTTTATTTCCAAAGCAGGTAACGGAGTCTGATGCTGTGGATGCCATAGAGGTTGCTATTAAGCATCATACTTCGGATCTCACCACTAAAGCGATGGCTTTGATTGCTCTGTTAAAGCTCTCTTCTCGTTTTCCTTCTTGTTCAGGGTATGTTAATGTTTTGCGGCTTGCATTTTATCATTTATCACACATTCCCTTTGGTCACACGTTTCTACTGGCTTAGCTTGGTCCAGGGTTAGAAAGAATCTTTATAAGCATATATTTGATATAGTTATAAACTCTATCCAAACATGACCTAATTTGAACTTATTTCTCGGCTAATTGGTTTAACCAGCCTAATTATTTTGAAATTTCTTCGTGAAGTAATTGAAGAGTTTCTACTATTTGTTTATATGACATGAAAAGGATAAATTTTCATTGACTGGTATCTCCAGGAGGATCAAGGATATAATTGTCCAGAATAAACAAAGCTTTGTGCTTGAGTTGCAGCAGCGATCTATTGAATTTAACTGTATTCTTCAGAAGCATCAGAACATTAGGTATGATTAAAAATTTGTTTTGCGTTTTACCTTTTAAATCATCGCCGTTTTAGAAGGTTTCCAGCATCGTAGCATAGTTGTCAGGTTCAAAGCTGATGGATGAATTTGTACAGATCTGCATTGGTTGAAAGGATGCCAGTTTTGGATGAGGCAACTTTCAGCGGAAGGAGGGCTGGCTCCTTGCCAACATCTGTTTCAACTTCCACCAGGGCAGCACGTAATCTTCCAAATGGAATTGCTAAACCATCTGCAGCTCCTCTTGCAGACTTACTTGACCTAAGCTCGGATGATGCCCCTGCACCTAGCTCTTCTGGTAGTGATTTTCTTCAGGATCTTCTTGGTGTTGATTTATCCACAGCTTCTGTACCACCAGGTTAGTTGGGATGCATCATGGTGCATATTTGAGAAACATTTGAGGAGTAAAGTTTATTTTTTCAAGCGTGTGCTTATGTTTTGAACTACCTTATTGTTCAAGCTTTTTAGGATTTTGAAGCTTTAGTGCCTGAAGTTAGCCATTTCAGGCTAATAAATCTTTTCAAGACCAAATATTTACTCTTTTTATCCTTTTTATTTATCTTTTCCTTATTGAGAATCAATCATCTATGTCTGATTATCAATCATAGGGGTCAATTGTTCAGGCAAGCGCCTGTTTATTGAAATTAGTGGTTTCTAAACTTTTTGACTTAAACAAACTTTTTGGATTCTTCTCTAAAAGAACATAAATCACTTTAAAATTTGATTCCTATATTATTACTATGAATTCCAAATTGTTTTTGAATGTATAATGGGTGTGATGGTGGTTGCATTGCATAATTACTTAAGTTAACCTTTTTGAGAGAGTAACAATGTTAAAAGAAAATAAGTTATCTCCTAGTCATTGTTTTTATGGCCATTTTTGTCTAAGAGAAAACTTTGTATCGCATAGGCATAAAAATCTTAAATATTTGGTTCAGAGTTAAAGAGTATTATTTTCAGTTCCCTAATCACTTGTTTCCTGTTGATTAAAAAAGTCTGATCTTATTCTTTGACGTTTTAGGCACAACTCAGCCTCAAAAAGCTGGTACAGATGTTCTGCTGGATCTGTTGTCAATTGGAACATCGCCTCCTGCACAAAGCAGCTCATCTGCATCTGACATATTATCCTCCAGTCAAGACAACAAAGCACCACTTGCCAATTCAAATGGCCTCGCATCACTTTCCTCACTTTCTGCAAATGCCACTTCTCCTGCAAGTCCTGCTCCAATGATGGATTTATTGGATGGGTTTGGCCCCATTCCTGAAAAGAAAGGTAAATTTTAGAGTTTAGAACTCTGTTGGGCAGATGTTGTACCCTTGTAGCCTTGTAGTCGCCGAAGTACTTATAGTTTTCTTTTCTGTGGGCAGTTGAAAATGGTCCAGCTTATCCTTCTGTAATTGCATATGAGAGCAGCTCTTTAAGGATGACATTCAACTTCTCAAAGCAACCTGGAAACCCACAAACAACGTTGATCCAGGCTACTTTTACAAACCTGTCACCTAATGTTTATAATGATTTTCTTTTCCAGGCTGCAGTTCCAAAGGTAACTCAAGGTGGTCATTTATGAGTTTGCCGTGCTTATAGTATAGAAATTTATGATTGGGTTTCAGTGCCATCTGTTTGTTAGAGGTGGATTTTGCATTTTCAATTGTGTCTCTGTTCCTTCATTTATCATGGATTTATGTGAAAGTCAAAGAACTTTGCAATTTGTAACTTAAAGCCTGTCCTCACTACTGGTTCTCTATATGCCTCCAGAATACTTCTCCTTTTATTTAGCCTTGTTCGTGGGGTTCCTAAAATCTATAATATTGTTTTGTCCCTTAAAAATAATCCTGGAAGATTGTAAATCTTATTGTATAGAATTTTGCATACTTCTCCTTTTATTACATGTGATGCTGATACACTTGCTGCTTTTGAACTTGGCAGTTTCTTCAGCTGCATTTGGATCCTGCTAGCAGCAATACTTTGCCTGCAAGCGGTAATGGGTCCATCACACAAAGTTTGAAAGTCACTAATAGCCAACATGGGAAGGTATGTGTACTGAGTTTTAGTAATCTTCATGTTACTCATTCTGAATCTCAGGGCTTAACCAGAGAAAAGCTTTAGTAAATTATCTTATATATCTATTTGTTTTCATCGGTTAAAGTTGCTATATGAAACTGATAGTAGCGCTCTCTGTCCTAACTGGCATCTCGTGGCAGCCATCCTCCACATACAGCTTCTTGTGATGCTATTTTGTTTTTTCATCATATAGAAGCATTTTTTTAAAACTTTTGATCATTGGGTTTCAAGCACTTGTAGAATCAAGTGTTACTTTGACTAAGCATGTTTTTGTGCTACAAGTTATCAATGCTTGTGCTTCTTTATTGCTATTTAACTTTTACAAGAATTTGTCTTAGATTTTGTCTGTGTCAGGTTAAACAATGCTTGCATTTAGTTCCAGTATAGCCAAGAGTTGAAAAGCATTTGCATTTTTTCTCTTTTATGGAGAAGACAAGGATGGTTTAGGATGTGCGATGATCACAATTTATTTCCCTAGATTTTAAGTATTACTTTTGTACCTAAGAAGAGGAAATCAAGAACCCAGGGAAGACTTGTCGAAAAATTGTAAAATTTTAATTTATATCAGGAGTCTTGAGGTGGCAAAATTGTTCTTCCCTCAAGTCCTAACCACCCAGCTTTCCATTTTTTTGGGGAGCAGAAGACCTTCATTTAGAGCTGTGACTTCTTCAAAATGTGAAAGAAAGAAAGCAAAATAAAAGAAAAGATTTTAAATACCTTATAATGACATGGTTGCTAATATTCTATAAAAACTGATGACGGAACTGATAAAACTATCGTCTTCCTGGTTGATGTCACCGGTAACCTTTAACAATTAATATGTCCCTACAACCTTTGTTTGGAAAGAAATTCTTCAGGTGGTAAGCCACTGTGTAAATATTTTCTTTTGGTTAATCAATCATTTTATTGATGCTATCCATCTTTCAAGGATCTTTTACAGAGGCTTAGTTACTACATATCTATTTAACTTTCAGAAATCGTTGGTCATGCGCATAAGGATAGCTTACAAAATAAACGACAAGGATGTTTTGGAAGAAGGACAAATCAGCAATTTCCCTCGCGATTTGTGAGGTTGATTGATCCACAGAGATGCTGAAGATATTCATGTACTACCTTTCTTTCCTTTTTCTCCGCGTTTTCTAATCTCTGAGAAACTTCTTCTCACAATTTGTAGTGATAGGACATGCAGTCTTTTGGTTCAAATCTTGTATTTGCTGGGGTTTGTTTGTGTTGTGTTAAAATGGCGTCACTCTATTCTTCAAAAATTTTTTTCACCTTAGGTGATTTTATGTATATTATATCATTGTGGGAATTGAATTTTGCCTTTAGGCACAAAAGAGAAATCTGTTATTGCAATTTAAGCAGGGATTTGTTTATGAATTCACTACCTTATTGATCAAGGGAACCTTATGTTTAATGCAATTTGTAGTAGTACCGAAGTTTCTTATTCTGGTGGTATTTGTTCCATAACTCAAGACTTAAGAAGGGATAATAACCGTTCCATTAAGTCTGAATTGGTGATACAATATGGTAAATTTGTTTGATTGGTATTTTTTTAGGTGAAATCGTGGATTCATTCCTATAGGTTTATTTGTATAAATCGAATTTTTATAGATTTTTTCTTATATTGAAGAAAAACTCATTGAAATTTGGGGAAAAAAACATAATCAAACCTAATACTAAATAAAAAGTGTTCAGAGAAAATTGTTTGAAGAAATGGAATGTGGTTTTCGGTACCCCTGACCAATTGTTTGAAGCACTCTGTCCTGCAGCATACTTGATGTACCTAAATCGACTCTGGTGATGGTCTTCTGAACTTGGATGAGGTTTTCGGGTTGCAAGGAATGGGTGTAACGGGTGCATTCTAACATTTTAAGTCAGCAAAATTTTACAGGAAAAAAAAAAAAGAAGCAAGAAAGATATGACAAATGATGTTCTAGGACCTTTAGGCTCATTTCAATCCTCTATTTTTGGATGCAAGAAGACTAATGTAGGCTGAGAATAAAAAAAAAAAAATTAGGTGTCGAACTTAATATGATTTTTTATAATAATGGTGTGAATCAAATAGATCAGTCTCTAAAATTTCTTATGCACGTAGAGACTCCAAAGTTTGTTCCACTAAGCCGAACCTTTTTTTCATGTTTGTCTTTGATGTTTTTGGGTATTACGATGGGGGTTGTCTTGGGGTAATGAAATGTTTCTATTTTTAAATAAAAATATTATCTACTAGTAAATTATTCATTATTATAAGAAAAATTATTTCTTACACTTTTAACGGAGTTGAAAGATTTTATAAATAAGGTTAATGAGATAACATATGTTTTTTTTTTTAATTTTTTTAATTTCTTTACCCTATTTTTAGATTGAGGTAAGAGAAAAAAAGAAATATTCAAAGCAAAGGGAAAAAAATATTTCTTTTCCTTGTTTGGATAATTTTTTTTATCCAAAAAAGGTGAGAGAGCTAAATATTCTTTACTTTTTTTGTAAATGTTTAATTTTTATAAACTCAAATTTGAAAGAAACGGAAAGGAAAAAAAGATTATTTAAACCAGAGATACATATTTTTTTCTTTTCCTCAACTTTTTTTTCTTTCCCTTTTTTTAGTTTTAATTATATTTTAAAAAATATGTGTTATCTTACAACATTACTTGTGAAACTAATAGTAAGTCAAATAATTATCCACTTTATAAACAATAAAAATTATCACTATAATTTTATAATTAGGTGTATTTCTTTTTGTTTCTTTTTTAAAGAGAAGTATTTCAAATGTCCATTAACAATTTATTTTATTTACGTGATTATTCATATTTATGATAAAATGTTGGATTTATAATCTTTAATTTTGATCACTAGGCACTAGCTAGGATAATATTACATTAATCCTTGCAATTGGGGAAAAAAGGACAAAAAAGGGTACCGTATAAAACCCTAAAACCTCCATAACTCCCCCCCCCCCCCCAAAAAAAAGAAAAAAACGCTAAAAAAGAACAAAAGAATCCCTTGTAGTCTATGTTATGCATTCTCTCTACTGCTATCCGCCGTTGCACTTCTTCTTTTCAGCCACTTCTCTTCCTTCTCTCTAAACCATACTCTTCCTCTCCTCTTCGGCTCTTCTCCGCCTTGACCATGGCTTCTTCTCATCAAAAAGACGAAGCCTATCTCAAACAAGTTATCGACAAGCGCATCAGAATCTTCCAATCCCTTCAGTCTCAACAGCAATCTCTTCTTCAATCCCTCCCGCACGACCCAATTAAGATCACTTTGCCTGATGGGTCTGTTAAGGAAGGGCAAAAATGGGTTTCGTCACCTATGGATATTGCCCGAGGAATTTCCAAGAGTTTGGCTGCCAATGCCTTGATTTCTTCGGTCAATGGAGTTTTGTGGGATATGAATAGGCCTTTGGAAGGTGACTGTGAGCTTAAAATTTTCACTTTTGATAGCGACGAAGGTCGTGATACTTTTTGGCATTCTAGCGCTCACATTCTTGGTCAGGTAAAATGGGAATTTCTCTTATCTTCTTATTTTCATTGCATTTCTTTGGTTCCTTTTTTTTTTTTTTTTAAATAATTGGCTAATTTGGATTGGTGGTCATGCAGTCCCTTGAGAGCATATATGGTTGCAAACTTTGCATCGGGCCTTGTACCACAAGAGGGGAGGTAAGTTAGTTACTTGGGTTTTATTATTTTAAAAAATGCTTCTTTATACATATCTTTGTCTCTTAGAATCATATGATATTTGTAAAAATATGCATTTTGTTAATTTTTTTGGTACACATTTCTGATAACTTTTGTTGTGTAGGATATGTTAGCTGTTTTATTAAAAAAATTTCTGTTCCTTTGTATGTAAGTTTTGGTGAATTACCGAAGAGTTTCAATCGGATTTCATGTAGTTTTCAGGAGCAATTAAGTATCTGTTGTAGGATAAAGTGTTATGCAATGTGGTCATTGAAAATACTGGTCTTATTAGCTTGTACTTTCCATATAAGTTTTAAGGTTTCCACTTAAGAAAGGCATTTGGAGATAATATGTGGTTTTAATTGCTGTTTAACGTTCCATTCTTTTCATCTTGATCCTTAAGTTGGTTTACCAAGGTCTCTAAGTGTGAATTTACCTTCTTACAAGATGCTAATGTTGGTGCCACAGGGTTTCTATTATGATGCTTTTTATGGTGACTTGGGCTTGAATGAGGACCACTTTAAGCAGATTGAAGCAGGGGCATTGAAAGCTGTTGCGGTATTTTAATTTTCCTAAATGACCAACTTCATGCTTCTGAAGTTCTGGTTGTTTTATTTAGATCATCTTGCACCAGTATCTATGCTCATTTGGTGTTTCTACAGTATTTTTATGTAACATGTTCAGCAGCTTCATGTTGACTTAGTGCGTATTGTAACACTATTCAACTAGTCAACTCATACCGTGTCAATAAAAAAAATTGGCGCCTTAAAATCATATTATGAAATGTTGGAAAGTGGTTAATTTTTTATTTTTTGTATGCTGCAGTAAATGTGAGTCATGCTAGTGGTAAAGCTGTTATTTCATGTTAGATTCTTTTTTCCTTTCTGTATCTTAATGCAGGAAAAACAACCTTTCGAGCGCATTGAAGTGACAAGGGAACAAGCCCTTGAGATGTTTGCTGAAAATAATTTTAAGGCAAGTTATATTTTGAATTTTTCATATCAATTGAAATGATTCTTTTCTTCCTATACGTTTTGCCATTGCATTAATTTCTGCTTTGGTAATTTTTATAATCAGGTTGAGATCATCAATGATTTGCCTGCAGACAAAACTATCACAGTATACAGATGTGGTCCCCTGGTTGATCTGTGTCGTGGGCCTCATATTCCCAATACTTCCTTTGCGAAGGCATTTGCATGCTTGAAGGTGACATTTTACGTGATAAATCAAAGCTATATTTTGGATATATGGATTCCTGTTCACAACAGTTACCTGGTTTACGCATTAATTTCTATCTTCAGGCTTCATCAGCTTACTGGAGGGGAAACAAAGATCGTGAGAGTCTACAAAGAGTTTATGGTATATCTTATCCTGATCAGAAACGTTTGAAGGTACAAGATGATTTTTCTTGTCTACTTTGATTCTGGCTGTCAGCGTTACACTGTACCATTCATGATGTTTCCTTCAATAGTTTTTGGTTTTTAATTTGCTTTGTTTGTGATTGTTGAAGCAACAATAAATGAGTATGATGCATAGAGAAATATATTTATTTGTTTATTATGATGCTAGGAATATTCAAAATTTAGTAGAATAGCAGAAATTAATTTAACAGGTCCATTCCTTGTGTTAGGTTTGCTTTTCTACGTACCTAGACAAATACCGGAGAGTTTAGGCAATTCTTTTACCATAAGAAAAGATGTTATCTTGTTTCATAGTACATTAGTTGTTCTTGTATCAAATTTTTGCTTCTTATGAAAGTAAATTTTTTTTTCACAGGAATACATTCTTCGGCTAGAAGAAGCAAAGAAATATGACCATAGATTGTTGGGTACAAAGCAGGAACTTTTCTTTTGTCACCCCCTCAGGTACAACATAATTCAATATGCTCGGCAGTAGTGTGTTCAAGAATGTCTGCGATATTAATATTTGGCATCTTTGGTAACGTTCAGCCCAGGAAGTTGGTTCTTTCTTCCTCATGGCACTCGAATTTACAATAAACTAATGCAATTTATACGAAATGAATATTGGAAAAGGGGATACGAAGAGGTTACAAGTCTTTCCTCTCTTGGTCTATTTACAGATTTAATTAAAACCTATATTATCCCAATAATGAATCTATGAAGTTGCATGATTTTGGCAGGTTAAATCACCAAACATTTATAATATGAATCTTTGGGAAACATCTGGTCATGCTGCAAATTATAAGGAGAATATGTTTTTGTTTGAGGTGAGAGATGTTCTGTAACAATAGAAAAAAACTTGTTTCTGTTTTTTTTTTTTTTTTTTTAGCTGTAGAGTGAATCTTTATGTGAACTTCCTAGAAAGTTAATATAATCTGTGTTAAGAAGCATATTTTCTGCATTTAGTCCTGTTGTGATTTTTTTATGGGATGGTTGGTTCTGCCACAGATTGAAAAGCAAGAGTTTGGACTGAAACCTATGAATTGCCCTGGTCACTGTTTAATGTTTCAGCACAGGGTTCGTTCTTATAGAGGTCAGTTCATATGCATATGTTTCTCCTAATTCTTATCACCATGTGGTAGGAAAACGTTTATATTGCCTGCCTTAGGGAAGCACTATTCCTTTTTTTTTTTTTTTTTCCTTTTAATATGTGAACAAACAAAATCTCTCAAAAGACAGGAGTGCCAACCTCAGTAAAGGACTAATTCATCCTTTCTGTCCTGTGAGTTCCGTCATGGACTGCATGATAACTTCACTGTCCCTTGAGGAGAGCTTGAAAGAAGCTTTTCTATAGTATGCTTCGTTATTTACTTTATCATTTGGTTGCTTTAAACGTGGGCTTCCATCATTTGGTGCTTACCTTGTAGGTTTCCTCTTTATAGGAGCTATGAATGTTCGACCAACATTTCTATACTCCCTTTACTTACCTTATAATGAGTTAAAAGTAATAATTTAGTGAACAAGCTGGTGCTATTTATAAATTTTTCTGAAATGGTATTAGCTTGGATACATTTTCGTTTGTTCTATTCTACATCTTTTTGCTCTGCCTTAATGCTTTTTGAGCGCTGATGTAAGAGCTATGTAATATAGTTTAGTTAATATGGTTTATTTATTTTTTCTTGTTTAGCCTTAAGAATGTGCTTATTTAAATGATCTTCTTCTGAAAGAGGTTTTTGACATCGTATGGTTGTAAGTTATGGTTAATGCTTATCAAGGTGATTCATCTTGTCATTTCTGGCTTCTTTGCAATGTTCTCATAATGAATAATAATTCATGCAGAACTACCTCTTCGCCTGGCTGATTTTGGGGTCTTGCATCGTAACGAGGCTAGTGGGGCACTGACCGGGTTAACTCGTGTCAGGAGGTTTCAACAGGTACCCATTTGTTAGATGCAAAACTTTTGAGATTGTGCTTCTTGCTAGCTCTCTGTACCTTTCTTTTGGCTAAGCATTGAATGGCAATTTTGGCATACCATATTTGTTGCTGTGTGAAAACTTCCTTGATGGTTTTGGACGTAAATTTGAACAAGTCTCTATTCAGATCTTATACGTTTTGGTTGCTTAGTTATGCTAATTAAAAATCTCTTTCCGGCTACCTCGTGAACTTTGTTTTGGTGAAAGGTGGATCATCTTCTATTTCCCCCCTTTCTTTGACTTCATTCATCATATTGTTTCAGGATGATGCCCACATTTTCTGCAGGGAATCCCAGGTGAGGTTGGCTTTAAATTGTAGCTTAAAAAATTGTGAAATATCTTAGCTCTCTACTTCCTTTATAATGCATGTTTTATCCTTTTCCTTTTCAGATAAAAGAAGAAGTTAAAGGTGTCCTGGAGTTCATTGATTATGCTTACACTGTGTTTGGGTTTACTTATGACCTAAAGCTATCTACGGTATGAGAAGCCTTATTAATCTATTTTTGGGGGGGTTGGAAGTCCTTTTTTTCTGTGATAACTAAAGTGCATTTTGTTTGCTGATCTATAGATATAAGGGAGTTTAGGATGTTGATGAGATTGTTTTCTGTCTATTTCTTTAGATACTATATGTATATAACCCACTTATGGTTTCTTGAAATTTTAGTGACTTCTCTTTTCATCATCATAAGTATTTTTAATATGTTTGTAAAATTGGATTGGAATGAAGACCTAGGGTCTATTTAGATGGGCAGTGAGATTGGCTTTGGCGAGATTGGATGCTATAGTGGTGAGATTAAAATTAATGGTGAGATATGTGTTTGGGTACAAAAGCAACAGTGGCGGTTTGACAAGAATGAAAATGACTATTAAAGATATTAACGTAAGAGTGCATTCATATATTATCTTTTATATATGTATTTTAATAACATTTATTATTTAAACTTTTGCATATATCACTTTATATATTTTAATTAATTAACTAATTATTATATAAATATATAAATTTATTTATTATATTAAATATAATAAATAATTTAAAATATTTAAATAAAAATTAAATTAATAAAATACAAATAAAGGAATTAAAAAATAATATAAAAATTTAAATAAAGAATAAATTAAAATAAATGATTTGTATTTTTACTCATGCTTCGATAGAATGACAGATTTTATTTTGTATTGCAAATATTTGACTTGTAGAGGCCAGAGAAATACCTTGGAGATTTGGAAACTTGGGAGAGAGCTGAAGCTGCTCTTACAGAAGCCTTGAACCTGTCTGGGAAGCCATGGCAGGTCAGTTTTCAATTCAACACCTTAAGTCAATATCTGGGTTTCTTCACGACAGAGATTGCTTCAGAATTGTGTGTGGGTAACAAATTAGATTTTTTTTTTCTTCAGCTTACAACCACCCTTAATCAGCTAGCCTATATATTGATACTTAGAATGTGATATGACAATTGCAATATAAATGCTCATAGAACTTTGGCAACTTTTTGGCCTTAAGTGATTTATTGTTGTGTCAAATATTAGTTCAAGCCTAAAGATTAAATGTGATTTGTAATTTTGACCAGCTAGTGGCTTGAATGTGTGTGTGTGCGCCAGAAAAGCGGTGACTACTCCAAGTGGTTGTGATTCGTTGAGATCTCTTCTCTTGTATTTTGCACCTTTTGACCAGCAAAGCTGGTGTCATGATTTCACTCCTTATTTCTGTTTGAAGATAGTGTTTTCAACTTATTTTTCTCAAATGTGAAGTCATTGTAAATATCGTAATTATAAAACATTGTGTTTAGAAAGTTTGAAGTGCTCTTATTGAGTTAGACTAATTCGTCTAATTAACAGTGGAATTCTCTATTGCTAAGAGAAGGGAAAATCTTGCATAGTTGGCTTGCATCTTGTGATCTATTTGCTGTGCTTTATTTTCTCAATTTTATATTGAGGACTACTCTATGTTGCCATCCATTTTACTGGTCTTCTTTCTAGATGCTTATATGCAAGAGTAATGTCATTACAGATAAATGAAGGAGATGGGGCTTTTTATGGTCCGAAGATAGATATTAGTGTTTCTGATGCATTGAATAGGAAATTTCAATGCGCAACCTTACAGGTTTGCAATGTTCAATTGTGCTTCATTTTCTCCTTTGTTTCTACTCTCTAATTTGTGTTTTATGATAGTTGTCACTTATGAACTGGTGCCCTCTATTGCAGCTTGACTTCCAGCTTCCTGAGCGCTTCAAGCTGGAGTACTCAGCCGAGGATGAAGCCAAGAGGGAGAAACCTGTTATGATACACAGAGCTATCTTGGGGTCTGTTGAGCGTATGTTTGCTATATTGTTGGAGCATTACAAGGGCAAATGGCCCTTCTGGCTTAGTCCCCGTCAAGCAATTGTTTGCCCTGTGTCAGAAAAATCCCAGAAATATGCGATAGAGGTAGTCTAATCTAGCAGTATGCTTCTTATAATTGTTTTGACCTCAGTTATGTCTATTTTTTTTCATTTTTTACTCTCAAGTATCAACCTTATGGAATTTATGGTGTGTCTACCTATAATCATTGTATATGCTCTCTGAAATTCTCTATTTTCCTCTGCATTCTGGCATGATTTTCCCTTTATTGGACCAGAAATTATTTCTTATGTTGATGCTTTAAAACTAATTTGGCACAGTAAATCCCTTATCTCCCTCGTTTAAGAATTTCAAATCATGACCTTGTAATTCTTGTCTGTTGCTATGACGTTTTTGATGTTAGCCGTGAAATGTCTTTATATCCAATCTCCTGCGTCAGTTTTATGTTATTACCTTATTTTTTATGTTTAACTTATTTCATGATTCATGGGGCATTATTTATAGTTGTTTTGAATAGTTCATATGAACTTGCCAAAATAGACAGATTATTACATGCTTGAGACAGATTTCTTAAAAAAAGTGACCATAGATATGGGTGGAAACTGTTGAAAACAGGACCTTGTTTTTTTTTTTTTTTTTTTTTAATTTTAATCTTGCTAACTGTATGGGATATTTGGATCCTTTTAGTTTATTGTTGATGAGTTAATTGTTTGTTATTCTTCAGTCAATTTGGAGGCCAAAAAATGGTAGTCATTTTGGAACTTTAATTTGCGAATGTTATCTCTTATTTCATTTTCATAGGTTCGGGATCGGATTCATGAGGCTGGTTATTATGTAGATGTCGATATGTCAGATCGAACAATCCAGAAGAAGGTGCAACCACGGACATCCTCAATTACATCGAACTTCCTTTTTCTTACTGTCTTGTCTTATGCTGTCTTTCTACATACATTATCATCCTGCCTTTATGTTTTTTTCAATCTCCAACCAGCATGCACCGCAGTTTCTTGGTGAAATGACTTATTTTCTATTTGTTTCCTCTTCCTTTGAGAACGGACGCAGGTACGAGAAGCTCAGTTGGCACAATACAACTATATATTGGTAGTTGGGGAAACGGAATTGAACACTAAACAGGTGTGTGTACGGGTGAGGGATAAGGCAGAGCACAGTACAATGAGCATAGAAGCCCTTCTCCAGCACTTCCAGGCTGAAACTGCCGCGTTCCATTAGGAAAAGATACCTATGATTCTCTCTGATTCAGCATTTTCCCTATTCAATACCACTCTTTGTAGTAACTTTAATTTTACTGTAACATTGTTTTTCATCCCTTAAAAGCTTGAAGGGATATTATCCTACTTCATTCTTTTTTCCCTGCATACTCACCCAGTGTGTTTTTTTTGGGATAAAATTATGGTTTGTCCAAAGTATTGGAAATAATATGAGAGTTTACTAAATGGTGGGTAGCTAGGCTTCTGTCTCTGTGTGCGCGTAGACAATATATATATATATATATATATATATATATATATATATATATAGAAGGCTTTTGTTCTTGCGAGATAAGAATAATTAAGCAGATAATCAGTATTATAAATATAATATTTATAATTAAGTAGTGAATTTTATTGAATGATAGTAATAAGTGTACTAAAAGTAATAAAAAGAAAAATCGTAACTGCTTCCTAACCGTATGCAAGATTTAACCCAGCAAAAATATTTATCATCTACTTGAGGCATTTCCATATTCCGTCTCTCATTTTCTTTGTGCTTTTTATTCTTGTTTTGCCTTTTTTTTTTTTATTTTGTTTTAATTTTAATATTTGGAGAACGGGGACTTGAATTTTGCTTTTTAAGCATATAAAACGTGCATCGATCATTGAGTTAAGTGTTCGAATTAATTATTGTTTTTCTGTCAACATTCTTAATTTTAAATTTTATATCAATGCAATAGTAGTAATGGAGTTAAACCAAGGTTTTCCCATTTTTAAAGTTGACCTTTTATTTTATCGCAGTTTTTGCAACTTAATTTTGGCTTGTATGAAAGCATTTAAAATGAATTCAAATATTTCCATAGGATTAAAATTCGTTTAGCAAAATGCAAATTAACTTTGTTTTTGCTATATATATATATATATATGTATCTTTTTATAGCATAACCTGGAAGACGAAATAAAAGAAGAAAAAGAACGGAAGTAGCAATTTTGGCAATTAAGGAGCCTTAATTATTTCTACCAAATCAACACACGAATTCTTGGCCATTCTGGAATAATTTCGAAAAATTTAGCCTTTGACATACCCTAATTTAATGTTGATTCCTTAACTTCTTCACACACACAAATATATATATATATATATATATATATATACACACATACACATACATACGTATACTGAAGTATAAAATTAATGTAGTTTTACACACTTTCGTTATATATTTTAAAATCTTGACTAATGTATTTTATATCATAAATGTTAAATTTTGAAAAAAAATTAAATTATTTGTTTGATGTAAAAAGAAAATTCTAACTGTTAAATACATAAAATAATGGTATTTTTGATAAACATAATATAAATATCAAATCAATTTAAAATTTTAGTTGTATTGTTAAATTTAATAATCAATTTGTTAAAATATCAATTGAGCATGAAATTATTAAAGCATGCAAAATTGATTAATTTTAAACCTCCTATATGCAGAAAATGGATTTTACTACATGTTTGTTGCTTAGTGCCGTTAGGAATACCCAAGATTTTGTTGGGGTATTTCTTACTTTGGCGTGATATAATTTATCAAAGCTATATCTTTTGCATGTATAGCAATATTTATCATTTTGGAAGAATCGCTGTGAATATGATGCTATAATCGTAAGTAATTCTCTACGGCAACGGGCCACCAGTCTCCTACGCCTACCTCTCTTCTGATTTCTGAGTTCTGATCGCGGCGACAGTTTCGTCGTAAGAGGCTAGAAGCTAAAGCCCTTTACGTGCTTCATATATATATATATATATATATATATATAGGGTGACAGATAAAGATTCATTATAGATCAATGATGGTATATAGTATATACTGGCTAGGAATCTAGGATTTAAGTTACGACAGCTTCCACAGCTAATTAAGAAGAGAAGACTGCTAACTAAAAGCTTATAGTTTGGTCGAATTTAACACCCCGATAATTTAAAAAAGGAGGAAAAAAGATCACTAACTGAAACGTTAGAGAAATCAATGTACTCACTGACCCCTGTATTGCACAATCTATTATATAGAGGAGGACTAGGACTGGGCTATATATATTTGTGTATGATACTCCATATATTAAAATCCATTCGTTGCATGCAGATATTGGTGTTGTTGATGAAAATGCTGTTGACGACGATATTCAGAAATGGATCTACCACTTTCACCCACATCCTGTTCAGGCCTGTACTCTTCATCAATTTCTTTTTTTGCCACTTTCTCCATTCCAACGTATTTTTACAGGCTGCTTTTCTGACGATAAGAACTGTGACTGTGGCTGTGACTCGCAGTACCCGGAAGCTTCCGGTGGCACCACTGATGGGAGCTTGGAGAGAAGGGCTTCAAGGCTGCTCATGGAAGGAGTTATCTTCAAGGGCTGATTGAAGTGGTCATGGAATTCAGCTGGTGGTTCAATTGCTCCTGCAGGCAAGTGCCATGCTTCTGGTGGGCCATATCCATCTACTCTAAAAGGGCACGCCGAGGATGATGGGTGGGGCAACAGTACTCCAGGAATGCTTTCTATGTAGCTGAATTTCTTTCGTATTAGAACAACATGACTGAGGTCTTCAATTACCTTGATCAGCATAAAGAGAAAGAAAATATGGAGATATATAGTACAGTCAGGGTAACTTGATTGCAAAGAAAGTTGTGTGACTGTGACCTTGAGAAAGAGAGAGAACCTTGTGAACAGATCCTAATTGGACAACACCTTCTCTAACTGCAATCAAGCCTATGGTCTGCAAAGATATTCCAGTCAAAGCAAGCAAGTGGATAGATCTACATAAACTCTTCAGGGTTTTGTAATGTTTATGATGATATACCTTTATGCCGGCCTGGAACTGTGCTTCCCATGTCCTAGGATGCTGCAAGAAAAGATTTGGTAAGAAAGATATTTTTCTGCTAACAAGTGGAACGTGAAATCAATGGACGGTGTAAGTTTGGATGGGGAAAGTGGAAACATATATGCTTACTGAGTCTGCAGAATTATGCCATGCTGACAAGAAGTTGGTTTCCTGGTCATTTGGTTCTTTGTATATCCACTTGTGACTGAGGTCTGCAGCCACTTTTCCTATCAAACTGCCCATGTATATATATATATATATATGTATATACATTATCAGTTTGCTTGAAATGTTATCTACAGCAACTTACAAAAATTGCAACAGCAAAGTGATAAGAGGCACATCAATTTCTCACCCTTCGCCATAGTTGTAGATTTCGTGGGACATCTTGAAGAAAAGCTCTGGTTGCAGTCCTTGATACTGTTGAAATTCACAACTACCATAAACTGAGGATCCAGGACAATCTCCAGAGTTGATTTCAGCCGCTGAGGCAGCAAAGTTGCAGAAACCATCTTCCCAAACTAATATCCTGCAATTTGTTTAGTATGAAGTTTATTACTAAAATAAGGATCAAAATATGCATGGCGTATTCTCTTCCTTACTACATATATATATATATATATATATATATATATATATATATAAACTGAAAATCTATACCAGTTCCTCTTGTTTCCTCTTGACCTGTCATAAGCTCCATGACCATTCCATCTATCATATAAGCAATCAAAAACAGTTATATCACAAAAAAGCAATGATAAAATTATAACCTAGTAAGAGATTATGACATTTGTATACATTTATTCTTTATCTAGGGAATGAATCAGAAATTGTTAGATCCTTTATGATCTTGGAAGAAAACGAAACCTACAACGGTATTAACAGGTAGCAAGAAAGAAAAAAAAGGGAAAGCTATAGTGTTTTTCTAGGTGGCTTTTATGGTTCCTTACTTGGGAGGTGGATAATTTCTTGGTAAAATCCTCCAAAAGACTGCATAAACCCACTGAGAGTTCTCATCATGAATGCACAAGCTTCTTAGTGTGTGTTGAAGGAGATGAGTAACAACTAATGGGCTGAGATGTTCCTCCATCAACACCCTGTCTTGAGCTCCTCCCTACTTGTTTTCCTTCTACTGTTATCTTTTCCTTAGAAGAAGGGAGAACCCAACACCTTAACCTCCTTTAAATAAGCATGGAAATGTCACATTTATATCTCTCTCTCTTTCTCTCTTACTGTGTTGCATTTAATCATGCTTTAAATTTTACCAAAATGATTTCATGAGGCCCCACGCTTTTTGCCTTCTCCATTCACTACAGTCTCTCTATCAATCCCCACTTTCAAAACTGCTCACCAGCTTTTTTCCTTTTAATCTCTGTGTCTCACCCTTCACTTAGCAATTTTCAACAATGAAAATGAAACATAAAAAAAATAATTAAAATATAATATGTTATAAAATAATAATATAAATATGATATAAATATATAAATATATAAAAAATTATATAATAAAAATAATTAATTTATCAAAATTTATATAATTACAACCATTAAATAAATAAGCCAATTGCCAGGACCTATCCCAATAATGAAATAGTACTATCAAAGATAGACCAAAGCTCATTTTCTTAGGCCGCATAATGAATTTGCTCCATTTCTATGAGGACCCGTGTCTTTCTCTTCAACCCCAAAGTATATTTTCTTTTCTGGCACAACAAATATTATCACTTTATTACTTTGCTACTACAAATATTAATGCAAGATTAAAAACTTTGTCACATTTGGATGATGTTTATGCACGTCTTATTTACCATGTAATCTTAACTTGTATGGTTTCTGATTCATTAATGAAAAGAGAGAGAATGATCAGGAAGAAAGTGTGAGAATTATTATTGATGCTGTTTTAAGTGGTGTGATTGTGATATTTTAGGATATCACATTTTAACGCCACTCTCAATCCTTTGTAACAAACATAACTAGAATACGTATGGTGGAGCTGATATAGATCATATTCCTGCACGCCTGCATGACTTCATAAATTGTCAAATGTATGCCATTATCTGCCACATTATAACATGGAAATATGTACAGATTGTGGGCCATGAAATCATGGACCCCACCCTTGGAGGCTGGAGCACAAAACTCACATGATTCCATTGATTTCTCGACAGATTCGGTAAGTGTTCAGTTTGACTAGCTTTGGATGGAGATATTATTATTTTTTTTGTTGTAATTTTGATCGAATGGAACACCTGCAAGCTCCCATTCAAGAGGAGGTCGTTCCTATTGATAGGAGATTCAGATAAGAGAGACCCTGAGAGGGTACTCTAGTTGTAAATCAGTGTTAGGATAAATCAAATCAGGTTTGAAATGTTGAGTTGCAGAAGTAGTATGGTAATTGATCTGATCAGCTCCGCTCAGCTGGGGGCTGCCTTACAAACAGTTTCGTACACTTGACATACACAGTCATTGATGCAAAGAAGTATGAGACCGAGCATACTTTCTAGTGGTAGATTCCATCCTCAGGTAGACAAGATTTCATTAGTTTGGGATCTCTCTTTCTCTCTCGTCTGCAGTTACATGACTAAAAATAGCTTTCAGTGCTTGCAATTCACCCTCCTGACACCAAGAAAGTTTTAACAGACAACTATACTTCTGTCTTTGACCGTCTGTTTATGAGAAAGTGTGATCATTAGCCTTGCAATCAGCCTATAATTCACCATATTATGATTAACCTGCTAGCATTCGTCACCCTTCAATTCTTGATAGTCACAGTCATGCCCATCTTTTTATACATATTTATCAATCCTAATGGATTTGCCCTTTGGCTCCTTCGAGGGTAAATCTGTTGCTGTTAGAGATGGGGCTATAAATATTTTGTTATCGTTGTTGTTTAGAGCTGTGTGGTACATATGTAACAAAAAAAAAAAAAAGGCTGTGTAGTACATAAATGTACGGTACTTTTTGCAAGATAAAAACAGGTGAGTTTGGGACAACCTCTGATGAATTCATCTTTGCAAAATCGATATGCTGGGCCTCCCAAGCGAAACTGGCTTTGGATTTTATTGCTGGGGGGGTGATTTGTTGTAGTAGTTGCCATGTTATATTGGTTCTTCCCTCTTATTTTATACCAGAATATGATAAAATGGGAGGAAAGAGTAGCGGGCACAAGAGCCTTGGTCAAGATAACCGGTGTTGAAATGCCCCCATCCCTTTCACCCCATTAAGGAAGCGGAATCTCTGCTCTTCCCATCCTTCCCAATGTTCCAATTGGTATTTAAAAAAGTATTTTCAATAACAGGGCTCCAAAACAATCAATAAAGAAAAACTGACGAGTTTTTATATAACAATATATAATACAATATAGATGTTTGTCTGATCATGAAAATTTACTGTCAGACAATGAAACACAATCCAATAATGCATACTTTCAAACCAGGCAAATATCCATATCCTCCCACAATTCTGACCTTGTTGTTTATGAAATGAAGTTGGTAAAGGTTTAAAGAATAGAAAAGAAGTGTCTAATTATTTTGATTTTATTAATTTGGAATATTTGATGGTATATTATATGATAAGGTTATAGGCATGTAGGGCTAGGTTTCCTTTCTCATGCTGTTCAAAAACAGAGATATAAACTTTGAAACTCGGTTCTTGGGTTTGTGTTAAAAATATTTTAACATTTTCAAGATAATAAATTACATGATTACCTGTGACTACGTTATAAATGAAATATTATGTCCTTTGAAAGGAGACAATTATTTCTTACGAATTATTTGTCGAGAATCTATACGATTTATTATTATTATTCATTGACGAAAGAAATATTATTTATAATGTAGTTGCTTGAATTTGAGAAGGATTAGTCAAGTTGATTAATTGATGTAATACAGAATCCCCACCCCACCCAAAGTAAGTGCTGAGGTGCCTAACCTCTTTTATCGGTTTCATAGTTTTTTTCAGTGTGAAAAAGATGCCCCAAAGTCTAAACTTAGTGCTTTGATGTTTGGTCACCATCGGTACAATCTTCCTGTCCTGAGGTCATCTCTGCCTATTTCTCTTAACAACCAGTATTAGTGGAAACAACAATTTTGAAGCAGCTGTAAGCCATGACGTGTACTTCTTTTTTTCCTTAAATAAGGTATCTAAGTTAGCGCGGCCCTCGCATTTGCGAAGAATTGGATAAGTATTGATGGTCTTTTTAGATAACGTTGAGTAGATATATAAAGTTTACCGGGCCAAGGTTGAAAGAAGTCTGCAAAGACATAAAATTTTAGAGATAATTAGAGTTTAATTTTCGAGATGTGTTACGATTTTTAAATCAATGAACATTTTAAAGAGTGTTAACGAGACAGAAGTAATTAATAGGAGAATAGTAAAAGTTTCAATGCAGTCTTCTTACCTTTGCTCAATGTTTAGATACCTACATATATATTTTATTGTTTGGTTGTTTAGGAGCTTAACATGTATAAATCAAGTGTCTACTTTATTTGGGATTGTTGGTAGTTATGGGTCCAAGAAATGTTTTATATTTAATGAAATGATCCAGCAATAAGAAAAGAAATATGAAGATTTTCGATTAATGTACAACTCGAATTGTCCAATATAAACGTTTTGCATTATTAGGTATGACTTACAGTAAATATGTAAGGGAACGTATAGATTTCTAAAGAACGAGATAAGTCTCCCTGGAAATGGAGTGGTGGAAGGAAGGGTAAAAGGGAAAATATATATATATATATATAGAGAGAGAGAGAGAGAGCGAGAAAGGGAGAGAGAGTTTAATTTCCTAAAGAGGGAACTAAACTTGGTCAAATGCATCAAAACCACTGGGAATTCCAACTTTCCAACACACAGGAAAACTCCAAGACATCACGTGAAGCATCGTGGTCACTATTTAGGACCCAGGAAAAAAAAGCTTGTGTAACCAAAAAAAACTAATGGAAAAAAGGAGATGAAAAAGAAAAAAAAAAGACTGAGAGAAAGACTTCCTTTTTAGGCTCTTTTGTCTTTAACATTTTCATCACTGTAAAAATAGTATTTCCTTCATAAAAAAAAAAAAAACAAAAAAACAAAAAACCAGTAACCCTTGACTTGCTGGCCACACCCAACTTTTCCTTGGCATATCAATATAGGAAAAAAGCCCCCTTATACAATATGGTATCACAATAGCGAGGATAACCTTTCCAATCCATGCCATATGATAGAAACAAAACCAGCGGACAATTTATAGAGGTTTGATCAATTAATATATATATATATATATATATATATATATATTCCAAGCTCAAAGTTGGGAGAATTTTTCCCCCATTTTTTATTCTTTCTTTTTACGTTGAAGAAATTGGAAGTGATTGATCGACTTTTATCATCACCCACCTACTGGAGAGTTATTAATCTATTGGACCATCCAGATGATGGTCCACCTACGCTTATTGTGGATACAGACGTTCAACACAAGATCTAGTCATTAGAGCTGGTAAAGATTTGGCCATCTATCTCCTCCATCACCATCTGCTTCACTATCATCATCCATCAACATCACCAAAATAAAGTAGCTTAGACCAACCAATAAGAGAAAAAAGGGAGGGGGGGTTGTTTGCAATTTAGCTTTGGGATTTAATCACTATTCTTGAAAAAAAAAAAAAAAACCTTTTTGTTTAGATCATTTTCTTATTATTAAAATATTTGACCCTTGTAATTTATTTTTTTCACAGGCTTATTAGAGGTATAAAGTGAACCTCGGAAACCAAAACTAGATGCTAATGACATTGATGGAACCATGCAAATGTCTGCTTGATCTGATTATGGAAAATAAGCAGCCAATTAAGCTACCACTAATCATGAGAAAGTTTAATATGAGTCAAGTGAGGAAGCTATATGATTGCACCAACTTGGGCGGGCTAGCTTTTGCTGATGCTAGCTTGTTTAACCAACAGAGTACTGAAAGGGACTTACAATCATAGAGAGATGGAATAGGCATCTAAAATCTCCTTGGTTGAGGAAAATGACTGAGATGAGTGGGGGCTAAAGAGATAGAGACATTTGATCTATCACCCAGAAAAGTGACCCCTCTTTTTTTTTTTTTTAATTATAATTACGATTGTTTTTTTTATTTATTGTATTTATTATAATTTTAAATATAATAAATATTATTATAATTAATTACGATAAATATTAATTATGAATATTAATAATAAAAAGTATTGAAACCTTTAACTTACATCGTTGTGACATTTATTTAAATATGTTTAAATTAACTTCTCATAAGCAATACACAACCTTCCTTTCTCTCGACCGAACGCAAACACGTACAGGCGCACATATATTACATAGATACATACATATACAAATATATATAAATTGGCAGAAAAACAACATCTGAGAGTCTTCGAAAGGACTAACAAAACTGTGAAACCATAATGCATTTTCTCCCTAACTACCAACCACAGTATGTCTTCAAGTTATTCCTAATTTTCACCCTTAAGATGTCCCACAATGTCATTTCAATGCCAAAGAATAGCACTTAATCCTTGGCCATTTTCTCCCTTCATTTCTTTACAGAAGGGATTGCACATGGGGGGCATGGCCACTGTATAGGCAAGATGCTCTTTGGTCTCTCTTCTCAAAGGAAATAATAATAATAAAATTGGAATAGATTGTAATCGGGTATTGAATTTCCATGTTCATATTGAATGATGGCCCGCCCTGATTAAAATCTTTTCTACCTTAATAATGTTCTCCCACTTTAATAGTTTAACGTTTAAGATGTAAAAAGGTAAACTATTTTTTTTTTCAGTACGTAAAGGTAAACAATTTTCATCCGTACGGATAAAAGGAGTTGAGAGCATGACTTTAACGTAGGTAAAATAAATTTGGACATAATATAAAAAATTAATAGTTCAATTGACACAAAAATATTATAATAAACATGAATATAATGTAACATATTTAAAAACAATAACTATGAGATATTTAATATATATTATATTTATTTTTATAATTTTGATATAATAAAATATCTGATCTAATTCAACATTTCATGGAGAAAAGTTAAAGGACAACAAGTGGCTGCGCTTTGGATTATATACTTTTCAAGCTTAGCTTACGAGTTACAATCAGCATAGTTTTAATAATAGCTATCAAAATCGGTTCGAAATTGTAGGTTATGGACTATTGATTTTATGTCAATTGTAATTGTCGGGTTAATAAAGTAATTAAATATATATGTATTAATCAATTATGCGGTAATGACAAGATATTACCAGTTTTACATTAAAATGTTAAAATTTATAACATAATATAAGGTTGAGAAATTTTTATATAATTAAAAATTACATAAATGGCATATTTAATTATTATCTCATGCATATGCTTTATAATAAGCTTGAACAGGAGCACACACGCAAACAGTACGACTTAAACGTTTCATCATCTATTTATATACAATATATAATTTTAAAATGAAAATAACAATCATTATTATTAAAGAAGAACAGTTTGCTTATATTCTAAGTCGAAGAACTGAAGAACATAAAAAAATCAAGATGGAAATTCAAAAACAAAAAAGGCCAAAAAGTCGAAAATCACAAATAAAAATGTTGGAACATTTCCAAAGTAATGTCAAAGGTCATGTCTTCAAAAGTTGTTTCTCTTAATTATAAAGAGTGGTGCCTTTTAGTTATTTACCAAGTGGTATAACTATCCAAATAGATATATATTTGAAAAAGTTATGTCTACATAAAGAGACATTTATTTACCTATAAATAAAACCTTTCTCATTTGGAAGACATAGATAAAAATAGATAGAAAACTAGAAATAGAATTTTGGTAGTTTTGTCAGACACTGCTTAGTGCATAGTGGATTGATGTCGTCAATGCAAAATGCCATCAATTATAAGACTTCATTGTATCCTCGAGGTTTATAAGTCTGTAACCTTTTTGCATACCTAATTAATGGTGGGGGCGAATAAAACCTTAAAAAAAGTGGCATTGCTACACACTTTGAAGCCTTCGTCAATTTCTTATGTTTTTTAGTTCCCCACGTACTAACAATTTTAAGGTTTTATTTGTGTAATTTTACTAGAAATTTGATTGAAGGTGAAGGAGGATACAATGAAAGTTGCAAGACCCATCATTTAATAAACCATTGCCTAACATAAGCATGTTAAGATACAAATATTTGGAGTGATATGGCAAGAGTAAAAACGATACGTGTAAAAGGCATGTTATGGAGCGTCAGGTACGTACTTTTCCTTTTATATATTTAATTAAATTTGTAATGCAAATAAATTGAAGTGATAAAAGAGACAATCAATGGCGGCTCAAGTTTTCATAATGCTCTATATCCAGGTGTGTTTTGTGAACTTTTATTTAAATTAATTATCTATGTGTAAAATCATTGATTTTTGGATAGTTATTAAGTTGTATTAAAGTCTTAATAGCTTATAATGAGATGTCTATGAATGTATTTGAAAAAGTTACTACTAAACTTTACTTATAAATTATTATATTGGTCTTATGATTCATGTTTGCTGTATATTATTGGTGGCTTATGATATGGATCTTTCATGAATAATTATGACTATGCAAAATATATACGTTTATTGGCAATTATATATATGATAAACTAAATGAAAGTTTATTATATAGATGGACATATAAGGTGGATTATTTTGGTTGGCTTAAAACAACCATAAACCTAAATGGGTTTTATATTTGGTTACACATTTTGGTAGTCCACATTAAAAGGGTTAAACAAAATTATGAGTATTTAACCTATTTTATTATTTATCACATGAATTTATGTTAGTTTTATGAAATAAAAAGTTGGACTATTTAATAAAATTTATTATTAATATAGAAGTGGTTTTGATTAGAAATGATATAAGTCATATATTATTTGCCTGATCAATTTTTTCTAGTCAAAGTAGAATAGTGGAAAAGCAAAAGCTTTTATAATATAGTCACTATTCTAATATGAGAATAAAATCTTCTATTAAGAATGTGTAACATAGTAGTTATTTTGGTCACAAAGATTTGAAGATCCAAATGTGACTATATAATTTTATTTGATCTTATTTGGTATTTATTGTATGCTATGGTGCATATGAATATGATTAAAGTGAATATAGTTTGAACAAAGCTATAAATATATAGTTTGTTTATGAATATGATAAAATGTATTTTTATCCACCATATATAGCATTGGTAAATGATCTCCAAAGGAGTCATTAGGGGATCATGATATAATATTTATAAAATATGGATGAGCATGGTATATAAAACTAATGGAAGGGTGGCTTTTATCATCCATTGATTAATGCTTTCCATATTGATAGTTATTATAAGTGGCCATGCTTAAGGGATATATGAAAATATTCATCAGAGGTTGAGATATTTGGAAAATCATGATTCAAAGATGAAAATATTAAAATAGCAAGAAGAAAGCTATTATCCTATTTGGGTGGAGGACAAGGCTTTGGTCATTAACAATAAAATAACTAATAATATCCTTGATAAATGGTGTATTTATGTAATAGTCACTTGATAAGCCTAGTAATGGTTTGGTAATATTGACTATTGTTCTAAAACAAGATATGAAATGCCCTTATGTGTTATAGTTTGTTGATAAAAAGTCATGTACTTTGAGTATAATACACAATAAGTTTAAAATCATGTATTGACTATGACAACAAGTTATGAAAAAAATAACAATAATATGGTCTTATTTCACCAAGAGATTTAGGCCTCATTATAAGAAATTACTTAGTTGAAAAGGACAATGTGATATATGGTTTACACATTTGATAATAATGAAATTAAGAAATAAATAAAATGAACAAATGTGTAACCATGATGAGAAATATATAAATGATCACTATTAAGACAAAGAATTGGTATTTGTATAAAAGACATCTTTGATAAGTGAAATATTATTAAAGAGCATTCCTTAGCCAAAGAATGTATATTCATACATGGTAAGGGTGTTGGTCTTGTGAACCTTCAAGATACAAGTATTTATAAAAGTTTACTATATGGTATAGAAATTAACATAGCTATGTTGGTACTTTGGGGATGAGGTACAAACCCATAATATTAAGTCACCCATGATGGAAACTCGACTCAACGCTTAGTATAACGTCAAGTCTTGAGTTCAATAAGACAAATTACATTATCTGTATGTGAATGCTAGCATTATAATATTATATAATATATCATCCCAACTAAAGTGCTAGGTACTCGTAATGATAAGGGAAGGATGAATAAATAGACTCTTAATAGACCTATAACATAAATATGTTAGAGTATTATAGTTACGGGAACACTCTCGATGGGATCTACCTATGTAAGTGTGAAATGTGGCCGTTTCAAGGAGCTCAAGGGCTTGGCTCTAATAGCACTCATGAAAAAAAAACACAGACACATGGCCGTAATAGTGTCCTCAGATACTATGCATTAACTGGTGTTGAAATCTTTGTGTGAAATGTGTTCGATTAACCAAATGGAATAGCTGGTTCAAAGCATAGTCTACCATGCAATTTCGGTTAACTTTAACATGTTTTCACTAAGTGAAGGTTCAATCGTAAGACACCTTCGTTTATGCAATAGATTTCCAAAATTATTAAAATTTAATTTATTTTGAAAATGGTGGAGGATTGTTGGAACATTTTCAAAATAATGTCAAAGGTCATATTTTCAAAAGTTGTTTCTCTTACTTATAAAGAGTGGTGCCTCTTAGTTATTTACCAAGTGGTGTGACTATCCAAATGGACATGTATTTGGAAAAGTTATGTCTACATGAAGAGACATTTATTTACCTATAAATAGAACCCTTCTCATTTGGAAGACATAGATAAAAAATAGATAGAAAAATAGATAGAAAACTATAAATAGAATTTTGGTAGTTTTGTCATACACTGCTTAGTGCATAGTAGATTGATGTCGTTAATGCAAATGCCATCAATCATAGGACTTCATTGTATCCTCAAGGTTTATAAGTCGGTAACCCTTTTACATACCTAATTAATGGTGGGAGCGAATAAAACCTTAAAGAAAGTAGCATTGCTACACACCTTGAAGCCTTCGTCAATTTCTCGTGTTTTCGGTTCCCCACGTACTAACAAAAAATAGATTAAAAAGAAAAAATACCTTTGAACTTTAAAGATCCAATCTCTAAAACTTGAAGGATAAACCGGTGAAGCTTAGAGTTTGTGTATTTTGGCCGACTAAAATGCTGCTTTTTCTAAGGTTTTCACGTCATGCATAAGGCTGCAAAACTTTATTTTTTTTTACTTTTTAATTTTTGCTCTATAAAGGTATTTTTTTAATTATTAAAAGGATTAAATATAAAATTGGTATTTATAATTTATCTTGATTTTTAGTTTGGTACTTAAAATTTTTTTGTCAAATTGGTACATAAAATTTCAATCCGTAAAAAATGTTGGTACCTTGCATTATTATCGATAATCAACTGCTGACATGACAGTTAACAGCCAACGACACATTGACACATGATAAAATACAACATCATCATTACCATGTTATCATGAAAAATTCAAAAAACTAAAAAAATAATAAAATATTTATGATGACATGACAAATAATGACATGACATTTTTGTTTTGTATCAATATCTTTTTGTTATGTGTCAATACCTAAAGTTTTAATCCGTAAAACATATTGGTACTTGGCATTATTACCAATAGTTAACTACTGACATGACAGTCAACAACCAATGACGCATTGACCTATGACAAAATGTCACATCATCATTACCATGTCATCATGAAAATTTAAAAAACAAAAAAATAATAATATATTTATGATGACATGAAAAATAATGACATGACATTTTTGTTATGTGTCAATATCTTACTAGTTGATTAACTGCTACGTCAACAGTTAACCAACAGTAATAGTATTAGGTACCAATATATAAATGAAACTTTAGATATCAATTTAACCAAAGAAGAAAAAATTCTTTAGGTATCAAACTGAAAATAGGATAAAAGTACAAAAGCTAAATATGTATTTAACCCTTATTAAAAATTTATGATGAATTATTTTTGGCTAAATGACCAAAAAAAATTACAAATTTTATTAAAATGTAAAATTAGAAATTAGTTTTTGTTGAGTGCCTTGAATTTTGATTAGACAAGTCCTAATCAGATTAGGATAAGAAATAAAATTTATCCTTATTGATTAGGATTATCCTTGTTTAGTTAGGATTTGGATTTCGTGATTATCTATATAAGGCACTAAAATCTTTTCTCTCTGTATCAGTTTTTCTTAAAGAAATAAGAAATCTCTTTCCCTGCCCATGTATGTAGGTCACATTGATCAAACCATGTAAATCTTGTGTGTTCTTATTTTAATCTTATTATTTTATTGTGTTTCTTGCACAACAAGTGGTATCGGAGCTAGGTTACCTAGGGTTTCTAGTTAAATCTGGGTATCTAGGGGTAACTTTGTTTTGCTGTTCAAGATATCGTCTCACAAATTCGAAAATGAGAAATTAAATGGATCGAATGATTTCACTCTGTGGAAGGTAGAGATGAAGGCTATTTTTGTTCAGCAAGGATGTGCGACAGCGCTGGAAGGAGAAAAAAATTGCCTGCAAATTTAAAGGCAGAGAAAAAAAATGAAATTCTGGCAAAGGCGAACAGCGCAATTTTGTTGAGTTTAACTAATGAAGTTTTGAAAGAAGTGGTTGCAAAAACGACTGTTGTAGGGTTATGGAACAAGCTGAAAGCAAGTATCAAAAGAAATCCTTAACCAACAGATTATATCATAAACATCATTTGTATACCTTTCGGATGGCAAAAAATATGCAAGTAAAAGATCTTTTTAACAATTTTAATCGAATTATTTTAGACCTATAAGGTGTTAGGGTTAAAATAGATGATGAGGTCAAGCTATCATTATTTTATTTTCCTTGTCGAGTTCATATGAGAATTTTGTTGATACCAAGCTATATGGTAGAGATAGTATTTCCTTTAGCAATGTGAAAGATACTATGCAATCTAAAAAATTAAAGAGAAAAGTCTCTGGTTCTAATGAAGATGGTGCAGAAGTAGGACCGATTGTTAGCAAAAGCAGGAACAAGGAAAGGGATGGTGGCAATAGAGGTAAGTCACATTCAAAATCGAGGCCTGACAGACTTCGATGTTATCACTGCAAAAAAAAAGGGCACCTAAGGAAGGACTGTCCACAGCGAAAGAAAGAAAATGGAAAAAAAGAATCAACTAGTAATGGTCGAGTTGATGTAGTGCAAGATAGTTAAGCTATGATTGAGGATAGTTCTGATGAAGGAGAAGACAGTGATGCTTTGACTGTTAGTACTTTAGGTTTTACAAATACTTGGGTCTTGGACACTGGTGCATCTTATCACATGATTTTATTAGAGGAACTGTTTACTTCTTTTCAGGAGTGGAATGACAGTGTTAAGTAGAGTGATGATTAAGGGCTTAGTGTTAATGTGGTTTTGTGCAGATTAAGATATATGATGGGATAGTCAGCACATTTGATGCTTGGTATGTTCATGATCTTCGCAAGAATTTGATCTCTATAGGAACCTTAGCAAAACATAGGTACAATTTTTCTGATGAAGATGACAAAATAAGAGTCTCAAAGGGTGCTATGGTCATGATGAAGGGTAAATTATAGCAAGGAATTTACATCTTGATAGGCAGTTCAGTGATAGGAACAATGGCTGTATCTCGTTCCTTACAACAACATAATGATTGCACAAAGTTATTGCATCGCAGATTGGGTCACATGAGTGAGAATGGGCTTGCAATATTGAGTAAATAAGGATTATTAGGTGGAGCTAAAATAGGAAAACTGAAAATTTATGAGTCTTGTGTTGTGGGCAAGCAGCACAGGGTGAAATTCAGGGTTCTGACAATACTTCTACTGGTATCCTCAAGTATATTCATTCAGATTTATGAGCTCCTTTTATGGTTGTATCACATAGCGGATGCAGGTGCTTTGTTACTTTCATTGATAATTACTCTAGAAAAGTTTGGGTACATTTTCTGAAATCAAAAGATAAAGTGTTTGGATAGTTCAAAGAGTAGAAGACTATGATTGAAAAATGGACTGAAAAACAAGTTCAGACACTCAAAAAAAATAATGGTTTAGAATTCTGTAATGCAACATTTGATGAGTTTTGCAAGAAAGAAGGTATAGTGGGGCACCACACTATTAGACACATACCATAATAGAATGGAGTTATAGAATGCATAAACCAAACACTGTTGCATCGTGCTCGATGCATGCGATTAAATGCTAGTCTTTCAAAGTAATTCTAGGCTAAAGCAGTTAATACTGCTTGTGATCTGGTGAATAGATCTCCATTAACAATAATTGATTTAAAGACTCTTCAAGAGGCATGTCCAGTAAACCCTCTGATTATTCTGGCCAGTGTTATTTGGTTGTCCTGATTATGCTCATGTTAATGATGGTAAACTAGAGCCTAGGGTAATGAAATACATATTTCTAAGGTATGCAATTAGAGTTAAAGGGTATACATTGTGGTGCACTAAGAAGCATAGAACTCTAAAATTTATTATTAGCAGAGATGTTACTTTTGATGAGTTTGCTATGTTTGGCCAGAGAGAGGAGCTTGATAATCTTACAGGTAACAAAGATCATGGTGCTAACTAGAAAATGGAGTTTGAGATTAAAGCTCTAAAGAAAATGACAACAAATCTTGAAGAACAACCCAAAGAAGAAGAAGATTCACAAAGTATAGTAGTAAGGAGACCTAGAAGGGAAATAAAAAAACCTCTAAGGTATGCAGACTTTACTGAGGTTGTTGATACAGTTTTATTGCTTATGCCTTGGCGATTATAGAGAATATTGTTACTGATGAACCAAGGTTATATAAAGAGGCAGTTCAAAGTAAAGAAGCATCGAAATGGTTGATTGCCATGAATGAATAGGTGCAGTCACTTGCAAAGAATAATACATGGGACCTAGTACCATTACCAAGGGGTGTGAAACCAGTAGGATGCAAATAGTTATTCAAGAAGAAAGAAGGTATCCTTGGAGTTGAACCAGCCAAGTACAAGGCAAGGCTTGTGGCAAAAGGTTTTTCACAGAAGGAGGGAATTGATTATCATGAAGTAGTCTCACTAATTGTGAAGCACAAAACAATTCGAACTTCTAGCCATGGCAAGTGCATTAGATCTGGAGTTAGAACAACTTGATATGAAAACTGCATTCTTGCATGGGAATCTAGAGGAGTAGATTTATATGTCACAACCAGAAGGGTTTCTTGATTCTGAAAAGAAAGACCATGTATGTTTGCTGGAAAAATCCTTGTATAGTTTAAAGCAGTCTCCAAGGTAGTGGTACAAGAGGTTTGATGCATTTATTGTTTCTCATGATTTTGTGCGTAATCAGTTTGATAATTGTGTTAACTTTAGAAAGTTGCCAAATTGTTCTTTCATATATTTGTTGCTATATGTGGATGACATGTTGATTGCAGCTAAGAACAAGGCTGAAATTGACAGTTTAAAATTTTTGTTGGGTAGTGAATTTGAAATGAAGGATTAGGTGCAGCCAAGAAAATTTTGGGCATGGAAATTTGAAGAGACAAAAAATCAGGACTGTTGTATGTATCTCAGCAGAAGTACATTGAAAAGGTACTATAGTCTTTTCAAATGGATCATTCTAAGCCGATTAATACTCTTTTGGCACCATATTTTAAACTTGATGCTAGTGCATTACCTAGTATAGATCAAGAAAGAGATTACACGAGCTGAGTTCCTTACTTAAGTGCAATTGGGAGCTTAATGTATGCCATGGTTTGTACTAGCAGATTTAGCTTATACAGTTAGTGTGGTGAGCAAGTTTATGAGTAATCTCGGAAAAACTCACTAGAAGGCAGTTAAATGAATTATGCGATACTTGAAAGGTACAATTGATATTTGCTTGGTTTATGGCACTAATGGTTCTACTAGTGATCTTGTTGACTATATAGATTCTGACTATTGTGGAGATCTTATAAAAAGGAAATCCCTGACATGTTATATCTTCACTTTGTATGGATGTACCATCAGTTAGAAAGTAATACTTCAATCTACAATTGCTTTGTCTACCACTAAAGTTGAATATATGTCATTGACAGAAGGGGTAAAGGAAGATATATGGCTACATGGTCTTGTTAATAGTTTGGGTTTAAATGTTCAGAGGCCTGTCATTTGTTATGTTAATCAAAGTGTATTGAACTTGGCTAAGAATCCAGTTTATCATGAAAGATCAAAGCATATTGATGTCACGTTGAATTTCATTCGAGATGTAATTGAAGAAAAGTTATTGTCCACAAAGAAGATAGCCATAATAGATATGTTGACAAAGCATTACCTACAGAGAAGTTCAAGCATAGCTTGGACTTGGTAAACGTTCGCATAGCATAAGGCCCTTTAGGGCATGATGGCAGGGAGATATTCTTAGTTCTAAAGACTTCGAAATTTAAGTCAAGGTGGAGAATTGTTGAGTATGTTGAATTTTGATAATCAGATTATGATCAGGAGTAGACTTTAATATTTATTTAATTAGGATTGTGTTTAAATAAGTCATAATCAGATTAGGATAAGAAATAAAATTTATCCTTATTTATTAGGATTATCCTTGTTTAGTTTTGATTTGAATTTGGTGATTATATATATGAGGCACTAAAGTCTTTTCTCACTGTATCAGTTTTTCTCCAAAAAAAAAATCTCTCTTCTTGCCCATTGACATAGGATACATTGACCGAACCACGTAAATCTTGTGTGTTCTTAGTTTTTTTGCTTTAATCTTCTTATTTTATTATGTTTCTTGCACAATAGTTTTAAAATCATTTTGCTAGTTAAATTATACCAACCCCATCCACTTCTCAAAAACTCGTCTAATTCCTTGGTTTTATTGTTAAACCTTGGTTTAAAGCGATCTTTACAGGTGGGTTAATCGAGCTATCAATTCAAGCAATCCGATTGATGTTTCAATCCTGTTATAACAACTATGATTTTATCACAAGCGAATTTCGAAATTCATCATGAAATGGATAAAGTCTTTGGAATGAAAATCCATGCTATATATTGGATATAAGACTTTAAAGTCAAAAATTAAGAAATAAGGGTTATTTCTCATGGACCAGCTAGTTTAAGCACTAGCAAGGGTTGCTTATATTTATATCGTATAATTAAATTTGATAATTTTATACATTATATAAAATATAATATAAATATGGGAATTTTTGATAAGGATCACAAGATAATGAAGAATGATAAGGATTACAAGATAATATCCTTTTCTAACTGATAATCTTAGATAAAAATCAATTAATCTTATAAAAATCAAATTATCTTGTAATTGATAATCTCCTCTATGAGTTATCTTCTAGGAATACAAATCATAACCCCGTATAAAACTAGTATAAATAGGGGTTATTTCATTGTATTTAGCATCAATAAATAACAAATTTTCTTCTTCAATTGAGAGTAATTTCTCTCTTTTAATTTCTGAGCCATTTTAGATATCAGAGCCGAGTTCCAGAGACAGGGAGTGTCTGAAAAATAACCTGAAGTTAAAGACTTCAAAGTAGTCCAACAAGAGTCATCATTGTCACCTTCGAAATTCATAGTTTCGATCATTTTTCAGCCAAAAAGAGGTCTCCACCATGTTCAGGAGGTTGGAAAACCTTGGACTGGAACGTTCCATCATCGGAAGGTATAGCACGTGCTTCCACGCGCTGGTTACGTGCTCCATGCGCCACACGTGCTAGCCAGAGGTTGGCGCGACCACGTCAACACTGAGGTGTCCAGTCAACGACACATCAGCCACACATAACGTGCCATATGTCACATCTACCACATCATTGCCTAGTCAGCACAGTTGCCTAATCATTGCCACTTACCCAACCATAATCTGCCACTTGTCACTTTCACCACATCATCATCCACGCCAGCTTTTTGTCCAGTCATCACCACGTCACCCAACCATCACTTGCCACGTGTCCTTAACTACCACGTCATCACCCTATCAGCATATTTTTTCTTAATTGCATTTTGACCCCTAAGCTATTCAAAATTTTAATACAACCCTTTATTTTTTTTAAAATTTCTTATCAACCCTTAAACTTTTCAAAATTGTAAATTAACCTTTTGATTTCATGAAATTACACCCAAGCCCTAAATTTTTTAAAATTTTATTTTGACCCCAACTTTTGAATTTAATTCCTAATTTCATCCTTCAGCCATACCCCTTGTTTTCACTGGCTTACAATATGCCCCCAAGAAGAAGATCTGTGCATGAAGTTGAGATAAAAGAATTGAGACTACAAGTTCAATTACTACAAAAGATGGTGAATGTTCAACGAGCCTAGTTGGATGCACAAGGAAGGCAAATAGAAGATGATTCGGATAGTAGCGACACTTTATGAACCAGTAATTATCGACCTCAGAGATCGACAGTCCGCAACAGCGATATCAAAGTGGACATTCTAGATTTTGAAGGGAAGCTCCAACCAGACGAGTTCGTAGAGTGGCTCCATATAGTTGAGCTAGTGTTTGAATATAAAAAGGTGTAGAGGACCAAAAAGTCAAAATTATTGCCATTAAGCTTAAGAAGCATGCTTCCATATGGTGGGAAAATCTTAAGAGGAAGCATGAGCTTGAAGGGAAAAGTAAGATTCGAATGTGGGAAAAGATACGACGCAAGCTCACACGTAAGTTCCTACTCGAACATTATTATCAAGATTGTTTTCTTCAACTACATAATCTCTGCTAAAAGACTCTGTCTGTAGAGGAATATACCAGGAAATTTGAAAAGCTCATGTTGAAATGTGATATCCAAGAAGATGAGGAGCAAACAATAGCCCACTACCTTGGAGGGTTGAACACTAACATCGCCCATCAGGTCCAGCTTCAACAATACTAAACTTTAGACGACGTCATTCATCTAGCCATTCGTGTTGAGAAGCAGTTGCCCAGAAGACCTTTTTACCAACCTCTTTCCTCTACCAAGAATCCTTCTGATATCTATAGGACTCCAGTTCAGCAACCCAGCTCTTCAAGCAAGCCTCTACCTAAAGCTTCCAAAGAATCCAGCTCCAAAGCACCTAAGTCTTTAAAAGCCAAGGTTTCGGCCATATTACTTTAGAATGTCCCAACCGTAAGGTTGTCACCATTATTGAAGGAGAAGCTTATGCAGCATCTGACGAAGAAAATGAGCCCGTATTTGATGAGGAGCCAGTATTTAATGAAGAAGTCACACTCGCCAACCATGGTGAAACACTGGTGATCAAGCGAAGCTTGCACACAGCGCAAACATTTTTGGTATCAGAGCTATACTACCTAATATTTTCCATACCCGCTGTACTACCCAAGGCAAAATATGTGATGTAATCATTGACAATGAAAGATGTGAGAATGTAGTATCCAACTACTTGGTGGAGAAGCTGAACCTATCCACTCAAGTTCATCCATATCCATACAAATTACAATGGTTCAATAAGGGAAATACGGTAAAAGTTTCTAAACGATGCCTTGTTTTTTTTTTCAATTAGCAAGAAGTATCAATATGAAGTATGGTGTGATGTTGTTCCCATGTATGCCTGTCATCTTCTACTAGGGAGACCCTGGCAATATGATCGCCATGCTCTATACGACGGTCATGCGAAAACTTATTCCTTTGTGAAGGATAGAGTGAAGATCAAGCTAGCACCGTTGCCACCTAGTGAATATAACTAAGATAAGAATGAGTCCAAGCCGCTAATGTCCTTAATTGCCAAGGAACAATTCAGGGTGACGAAAGTGGAAGCCCAAACCATGGGATTGGTCCTGTTGCTTGAGTCAAATGAAGGAACCACCATTCTGCCAGATATCAAATAATTGTTAGCTGAATTTCTAGATATCGTTCCCAACGAAATTTCACCTGGACTACCATCCATACGTGATATCCAACATGCAATTGACCTTATCGCAGGAGCAGTAATTCCTAATAAACTTGCTTACAGGATGAGTCCCCAGGAACATGCTGAAGTTCAACGACAAGTTGAAGAGTTGTTAAAGAAAGGAATGGTTTAAGAAAGTGTCAGTTCTTGTGCTGTACCCGTACTCTTGGTACCTAAGAAAGATGGAAGTCGGAGAATGTGTGTTGATTGTCGAGCGTCAATAAGATCACCATCAAGTATCGGTTCCTGATACCTCGGCTTGATGATTTGTTGGATCAACTACATGGTGTAACTATTTTTTCTAAGATTGACCTACGAAGCGAGTATCATTAGATCAGATTTTGGCCTGGAGATGAATGGAAGACTGCCTTCAAAATAAGAGATGGCCAGTACGAATAGACGGTGATGCCTTTCGGGTTAACAAATGCCCCTAGCACATTCATGCGTCTGATAAATCAGACACTTCGACCCTTCATTGGGAAATTTATGGCCGTTTACTTTGACGACATTCTTATCTATAGCCAAAACCCTAACGATCACTTAGAGCACCTACGGTAAGTATTCCAAACTCTTCGAAAGTAGAAACTTATGCCAACCTGAAGAAATGTTCTTTCTTGACCAACGAAGTGAATTTTCTAGGATATATCATCACTGCTGAAGGTGTCCGAGTTGACCTGAATAAGATTGAGGCCATCAACAGTTGGCCTATTCCAGGATCTACCCAAGATGTTTGAAGCTTCCATGGATTAGCTTCCTTCTACAGGAGATTTATCAGAAATTTTAGTTCCATTGCTGCACCACTTACAGATTGCATCAAAGGAGGTAAGTTCCAATGGACAAAGCAAGCTCAGAAAGCTTTGAGAAATTGAAGAAATGTTTAAGAGAAACCCCTGTGCTAGCCCTTCCAAATTTTGACCAAGTGTTCGAAGTCAGCTGTGATGCTTCTAATACTAGGATTGCTGTCGTTATGAGCCAGGAGGGACATCCAATTGCCTTCTGCAGTGAAACGTTAAATGAGGCCAAACTTAAATACTCCACTTATGATAAGGAGTTCTATGCCATTGTCTGAGCTTTACTGCATTGGAGTCATTATTTGTGGAATAAGGATTTCATTCTTTACTCGGACCATGAAACCCTCAAGCATCTGAATTCTCAACAAAAGATCAATCGTAGACATATCGCTTGGAGTGAAATTTTATAGTCTTATCCATTCCTGCTTAAGCACAAGGCGGGAACCTTGAATTCTGTAGCTGATGCACTTAGCCGATGTCATAATTTGTTAACTACTCTTCAAGCAAAATTTGTTGGGTTTGAAGTTATCAAAAAGATATACAAGGATGATCCTGATTTTCGTAAAGCATAAAATTACACAGAGGCACAACCTTTCCAGTAGTTCCACAGGCATAGAGATTTCTTATTTTAAGGAAAAACTCTTTGCATTCCTCAATGCTCATTACGGGAAGCAATTATCTGGGAGGCCTATAATGGAGGATTAGCAGGTCACTTTGAATGAGATAAAACTATGGCCTTAGTCAAAACAAATTTCTACTAGCCCAAGCTTGAAAGAGATATCAATAGGCATATCCAAAGATGCAGAACCTGTCACTTAGCTAAGTCTAAAAGCCAAAATACGGGATTATACATGCCTCTTCCTGTTCCAGATGCACCTTGGGAAGATGTAAGTATGGATTTTGTTCTTAGACTACCTCGGACTCAAAGACAAAAAAATGTAAGTTGTGGATAGATTTTTAAAGATGACACATTTTATCCCATGCCAAAAGACGAATGATGCTGTTTAAGTTGCAGAATCATATTTTAAAAAGATTGTTCGTCTCTATGGCATTCCGAAAACTATCATTTCTGACCGAGATGTCAAGTTCTTAAGCCACTTTTGGAGGACTTTGTGGAAGAAAATGGGAACTAAGCTTCTATTCAGTAGTGCTAGCCATCCTCAGACAGACGGATAAACTGAAGCAGTTAACAGGATTTTGGGAAACCTACTCTAGAGTTTTATCAGGAAAAATTTAAAACAGTGGGATCTTATACTCACACAGGTTGAGTTTGCCTACAATAACTCAATTAATCAAGCTACCGGCAAGTGTCCATTTGAGGTGGTTCATGGCACGCATCTGCTTAATCCATTAGACTTGACCTCTTCATCTGACTAGCGATAATACAACGCTGACGGAGACCAAAGGGCAAAGGAAATCAAAAAGTTGCATGAACAAGTCTGAGAGCGAATACAAAAGCAAAACTTAAGATACAAGGTTCAGCGTGACAAGCATAGGAGATAATAGACTTTCAAAGTAGGAGACTTGGCATGGATACAATTGCGAAAGGAACGATTTCCAAACCAACCAAATTCCAAGTTATCACCCGGAGCCAATGGTCCGTTCAAAGTTGTGCAGAAAATCAACAACAATGCGTACAAAATTGAACTACCAGGCGTTTATGGAGTCTCTGCTACTTTCAATGTCACTGATCTTTTGCCATTCTTTGAGGATGATGCTGAGTTTGACTTGAGGGCGAGTCCAGTCCAACCCGAGGAGAATGATAAGGATCACAAGATAATGGAGAATGATAAAGATTACAAGATAATATCATTTTGTAACTGATAATCTTAAATAAAAATCAAATAATCTTATAAAATCAAATTATCTTGTAATTAATAATCTCCACTACGAGTTATCTCCTAGGAGTATAAATCATAACTCCCTATGAAAGTAGTATAAATAGGGATCATTCTATTGTATTTAGCATAAAAAAATAACAAATCTCTTATTCAATTGAGAGTAATTTCTCTGTTCTAATTTCTGAGCCAATTTTAGTAAACATGATATAATATTATTGTATTTATATTTAAGATTTTAATGAATTTAATAATTTATATTATATTTATAATTATATGAATAATATAAAAAATAAAAAATATAATATACATTCATAAAATATAATGTATAGTAAAATGCAAGGAAAGATGGACATGGAAATTGAATTACAATTATGGAGTGGCAGAGTTAGGCAAATACCAAAGTTAAAAGGAGGCCTACAGGAGCAAGACGGAGCATGGATAAGAAAAGCAGAAGTGCAACCCCAGCTTTCTTACAGACAACAAAGCGCACAGGCTCTCCCTTTTTTAAATTTTGTTCTCTGCTTCGATTAATTGCGCGAGTGAGTGAAAGGCAAAGAGGGAAACGTACTAGTAGGACGACTAGTGTCGCAGCAGCCAATGAGTTGCAGTGAGCCGTCCGTCTCCCATCCAATCCATGCCCCGTTGCTTATGCTACGACCTATACAGCAGGTGGACCTTGGTAAGATTTTTTTTTTATAATATTAAAAAAATATATAAATATAATATATATAAAATTTAAAAAATATAATATGATATAATATAAATATATTTTTAAAATTTATATAATATAAATTATAAATATATTAAAATTAATATAAATATAAAATATTTTAAATATAATTATAATATAATAAAATATATAAATATAATATAAATATGTAAATTATCGATTTAATCAATGATTACGTTGTACTTCTTTCAGTTCCTTCCTCCTTGTCAATGGTAATGTGACTTTCACGTGTTTGATGTTACCACTGCTATGTGGCAATGTTCTTATTGACAAACCCCAATTCCAATTTTGATGTTAGTTAATTGAAGCCTACTAGGCTATATAGAACATAGGCTACCCTACAAGTCTTGAAAAGAACAATGATTTTATGGGCTAGACATGGGGGCGGCACCAAACCCAGCGGAGCTTGATTAGACACTAGGATACTGAATTAGTTTCTTTTGGTTTCAACTTTCCACCCTCCACTCATTCTCCAAACATTCTTTATCTTATTCTATGGTGTCAACCCTGTGCTGTCAAAGATAATAGCATCGATCATTCTTCCTGCTATAGTCGCTCGACTTTGATCTTGGCCATGATAAGCACTTGTAAATCCTCCAAAATTAAGTTTTCAACTGGATATTTGCTTACCTCCATTAAAATTATCAAACAAATGACAATCATAGCTTCATATTGATAAACTTCGGGGAAGTTGAAGAAAAATTTGGCATTCATTTTCTATTTGTATGTTTGCACCACCTTTGTATTAATACCTGTGAAGTTTAGTCTCCATTCTCTTGGTAGACAAAGAACAACATCAAGGAGTTTCCAACTTTTTGGTAAAAATAATTTAATGGCTATAATGCAATGCAATCTCATAGGCAAAGCTAGGGAAAGAGCAGTGAATTTGGGATGGCCATTGCCCACAGGGGACCATTCCTGATCTATGATGCTGTATGCATTAAGGGGTTTCACAGTTCAGTACGACTAGATCCCTAATAGGTAGTATAAATCATTTCTGATCTGTCTCTGTAAGGAAAAGTACTGCTCTTTCTGGTTGTTTCTCAATTCTCAGAACCATTAACATCAGTATTTACGTGTTAGTTAGCATGAAAGGACAGGTTGCACCCAAATCTTCCATTGATACTACTTAATCAAATTTTCATGAGAGTGTTTTGTTCTGAACATGTCCCGTATTCAGTTCTGTTTGTCAACACATTTCCACTTGGTTTCTTACACTCAAAATGGTATGTTGCTGTCGATGTCTTGAATTTTGTTTTTCTTGGGTTGAGTATCACTGTTTTAGGATCTTAAGGTCAGGCTCAAAGCAACCAAACCTTGTTCGAACTTCAAGTTGACTAGAAAAATTGATCTAAATCTCTGGTTCTTCCAGTTGATCACTTGAGAATTAAGGAGAAAAAAAAAAAAAAAAAAAAGATAGGAAGCGAGTTATGGGAAATTTGTTGGTAATTTTCATCATGAGGAGAGCAATTTTGTTTCATAATGTTTGAGGTGGACAGAAGAGCAAGCCCAAGCAATCAGTTTTTCATTTCTTCTGTCAGTACTCATCAATTCGTTTGATTTTTTTTCAATACCATTATAGGGATCGTACATTAGATATGCAACCAACTTTAGCTTTTACGAAATTAAATTATCAATGGAAATTATGCCACAAGCAACATCCATTCTGATGGATGGCAAACATTAAGCCCGCACCCTCCCCTTCAATTCCTACCTTTAACCCCATTTAGCTAGCTAGATATGAAGTGATACATAGAGTAACAAATTAGCTGATGTTACCTGCTACATATATAATATAAAACGAGCTAAATCTAATGATATTCATTGGCATATATATATTTATGCATGTATGAGTATGAGCATATGCATATTAGTTGGTATAGGTAAATAAAATCTTCACGTACATAAAATCTTCAGGTACAAAGAAGCTCACATCTTAAAGATTAAAAAAAATTATTGCATAAACCAATTGAATTAAATCTTTTGATTGAATTAAACCTCTTATTCATAAGCGAGAAGACTTTACATTCTTACTATGGATCTAGTGTATGGGGACTTGTGGTTTGGCATTCTTCAATATTGATCGTTTTTATCACCAACTAATGCTACCAATTCATCAAAACAATACACCACATCTAAGGGAGAATAACATGGTCTTCAAATTTAAAATTTCTGCAATCGAATCCCAATATATATATATATATATGTATATATATATTCTTTTAAAAGAACATTAATAGTAAAGTTTTATAACTAAAAAAGATATGTTCCATCCAGATGACAGAAATGTGAAGACCAGAATGAGTAGAGAACATTATTAATATAAGCCGCATGGAAATGCAAATCATGAAACAACTGCAGAGTACCTATTCAGAGCAACTTCCAATTAATCATAAGTAAGCAACATGCTTAGAAACCAAGTAAAAGCTCAGCACATGTGGTTGCATAGCAATGGAACCACAAAAAAGAATAAACAAGTCACAGCCATCCTGAGATCGGGTTTCGATATTCTATTTCTCAAGTCAAACCATAACCAAAAATCCCTAGTTAAATTTAGATTTAAGAGTACCGTTAAAACTCTTCTTTCTTTTTTAGTTTTCTGCAACTGTTCTTGGAGATAAGCATGCCACCTACACAAGAAACATAGAGATGTGCTAGTGAAAAATAGAAGCAGCCAAATGGATTGAAATATTAAGAAGACAAAACTTCTTATTATTGACCTCTTTTAACCAATGCTTGTTGTAGTCTTTGTTAGTTCTAATACTGTAAAAGAACAGTACACGGAACACAAATAATAATAATAATAATGATTTATTGATGCCAGTGAATGCAAAATAATAAGCTTGAGTCAAAGTAAAATCTCTGACTTTAAATGATATTTATCTGTCTTTCAAGGATTTGACAGAAAATATAACTCGTCCCTCAAATCCTCTCAGTCATACAATTAATAGCACTTTTAATGTAACACAGTGAATCAAAGGATGCATTGCTTTTCTCTGAGATGATAGAATCAAAAAGCAAGGAAGAAGGCCAAGAATCTTTTATTTAAAAAAAATGAGAATTTTAAAACTTAAACAAACAGAAAAAGAGCAATTTCAAACATTTTTTAATTCAAAATTTGAACCAACAAATCTGTGAGATACGATCTTTGGGCCTTAAAATTTGGGCTCAAAAAAATTAAAACCTATCCCTTATTTAACTCAAGGTTGAGTTAAATGGTTTATCATAAACAGTTTTACTATTATTGTGTAGATTTTTATACTCTACAAAAATTTAGATTCCCTTTGAGGCTTAACTTTACTTAAAATGTTAGCTTATATATAATTATTGAATTCGATTATTTGTTTTCAATTTGAGATTAAATAATAAGAATAAACTTAATTAATTTTTTCCTTTTTAAGTGGACATATTTTAAAATTAATTTTTCATTTCATTTTGACATTAATTATATAATTTAATCATGCGTCTACATATAATAACTTATGAATTCATATATATATATATATATTTATATTTATACTTACAATCAATTGATATCTAACAGTGTTCATCTCAATGGTTCCTTTTGATTAGATCAGACCATTGGTAATATAGCATTTACAAGAATATTCCTTTTCACTTGGGTTAGTGTACTATTTGGAACACAATAGTACGGCACGGTGAGCGCGCCGTACCCTCCATTTCCCACTAGAGCTTGAAGACTTTTGACTCTATTAAGTTTTTTTTTTTTTTTTTAATTAAATAATAAATATATAATAAGTGTTATTGTTATATAATTCATGAATAAATATATACTAAATATATTTTATTTTACACAGTAATACAATAAATATAAATTTTATTATTATAAAATTAATATGAGTTAATTAAAGATAAATAGTTACATGAATAATAAAAGAATAAATACAAAAATATTATTTGATATATTTTTATTATTTTTAGTAATTTATTATTAAAGTTATTATTTTATATAAATATAATTTTAATAAATTTTAATTATTTATTAATTTTATAAATATCAATAAATTAAAATTTTTAATAAATATGTATTTTAATTTAATACATTTAATAATTAATTTTATTTTTTTCTTACTATTAATATTACGTTTGAATTTAAATTTAAATTTTATTATTAATTTTAATTTTATTATTATAATAATTAATTTTATAATAATTATTATTTTTAATCTTATCTAAAGTAATCTTACTATGCCCAAACGAGATTTAATCACATAGCTGAGGGAGCTAATGCCTAATGGAATGGAATGCTGCAGCGTCCCAAAACTTTGAAATACAACGATCTGATGTCATTTTCCTGTGGCTGTAAAAGTGTACCTTCTTAATTTGGTCCATGATATGATGGCAATCCTATAAAAAAATGATAAAAAAAAAAAAAAGAAAAGCAAGACATAAAGGCAGCAGTAGCATGGGGGAGCTGTAAACGTACCGTTTCTCATAGCAGCTGATTTGGAACCACAGTGAAGAGGGATTTCTCAATTGATGTCCTTGGAAGAGATGTGTGGAGTTCAAACATTTGGACCACTTTAAAATTTGAAAAATGTTACCATATTGGTCCAGCACCTTGTGCCTAAAAAGGCCAAAGCATTTAAAAGCTAACAAGGACAAATTACAAGCAGCTAGATCCTCCCTACACTCATGCACATATCTTGGACCATATATTTCTTCCGCGTGTCTACTTAAAGTGATTGGTGTAAATATTTTTATAAAATTATTAAAATAAAAAAATATTTTATTTAAAACATTCAATTTACAAGGGACCCTTTTATTTATAGATTTATATTGAAATAAAATTACCATGTATAAAAAAATACAACTACTATGATTTGTTACGACGTGTTATTTTTTTTTTTTTGAAAATAACTTCTTTTATTAGAAACTAGTAGTAGCAATTGTTATTTCAACTTGGTGTCCTTTACGAGGGTACTTTTCTAGTCAAAAAAGATCGTACGGGATGCGAAGTCTTGCAAGGGTGTATGCTGCCTGATTCCCATGCCTCCTACTATCTTGTACCTTGAATTCTGAGAATTTTTGCATGATCCTTATTCCTTCTGATATAACAAGTCCCATTATTGAGAAATCTTCCTCATCTAGTTGCGAACTTTTTGATAATTTGTAGTGCATCTCCTTCCAAGATTTTTTTTTGAAATCCGATTTGATACGCCACTTTCAATGCCTTTGTGGCTGCCATTGCTTCGGTCGCAGAGGCATCTCTTTTGAAGTACGGTAACTTAAAAGCTTTATTGTTGAATATAAAATGGAGTTTTGTTTTTTCTTCAACTAAGGTAACTTTTAATATTAATACTATAACTACAACATTTTCAAGCTTTTTATTATAAAATAAAGATACTTTGACTCTATTTATTTCCACATCTACATCTCCCTACGTGTTAGCATCTCAGTTCACTCAAATTTTCTCCCTTATCTTTCCTTCCTACAACTATAATCTACAAGATTTTAGACATAGATACCAAAGTATGAGAAAAGCAAGAAAATGGCACTTCTACTTAACGATTCTTTAGTAAAATATTTCTTAAAGAAGATTACATTATAATTGTTCTAAAAAATCCCACGTAAATTTATGTATCTCTAATGACTAATCATTTCCAGTTATTTTTCAAAATATGTGAAGGAATAGTCGATCACCAGATGATTTAGGAATATTTCATACCATTACATAAAAATATTTTTATCAATTAAAAAATAAGCCCAAAGCCTATGATAAAATCACAAATTTCAGTTTATGTTCTAACCTGATTTCAAGTCATTACAAAATTCAAGTTCGTGCGTATGTATATATATATATATATATATATGTGTGTGTGTGTGTGTATCGCGCGTTGCTGTGGCTATTTCTTTTGGTAAAATATAAATTTCAGATAGTATAGAAGTTCAAATTGAAAAGATAAGGGAATATACGTTAGTCTATCACCAGTAATTATAAATGAGTTCAAGTATGCAAGTCATACATTGGTGGAATACACATAACCTTTTACAAAAAGCATAATTAAATATATCTTCAAGCATTCTTAACATAACAGTGAAGGGATGCAAATCCAAGTAAAGTCCAGCCTCATACATGTATTGGATTTAAAAAATCAACATAATACATAAAAAAAAAGTAGCGAAAGATGTAAATATAGAAACAATTGAATTTTTTTTTCCAGATCTTTAGGGAAGGACTTATATGTAGTATAGATTAAAATTTTTCTTCAAGATTTAAACATCTATATTTTTAGAGGTTACCTTGATTTCAGATGTTGTAATCTGAAACAATAACCAACTCAAATGATCCTTGAAGTGGCAGCTATGGCTTCTTGAAAAAAGATTTCCAAGATCATGAGCAACACATAATTATTTCAGATTTTGTTGACTATATTTAAAATGGTGATAATATTGCAGATCCTTATTGTTGACTATATTTAAAATGGTGATAATATGGCAGATCCTTTGACAAAAGCTTTAGCTAGAGAAAGAATCTGGATAACATTAAGGGGAAGGGGACTAAGGCCTAAACAAGAATAAAAATCAACTATAAGGACACCTTACTTACCTAAGGGACAAATGAATCATATGATGATTTGATGACATGCACATTTAATATTAAAAAAATTCCTCCACATGATATAGAACATATATCCTATAACAATAATAGAGGTTGAGTATGTTTATACTTTTAATGAGGTCTATAGGCCGTTTGAGTGGGATACATAATTATAGGAGCATCTCTGATAGCCTTATCTATATGAGTGTGGAAGTGAGCCGCTTTCTATGAGAATTTAGGCTTATTCTCTAGAACACTTGTCACAACGTGCCCCTGATCACTTGAATGACACACCCGACTTAAAAATGTATATCCTTTGATTGGGAATTTTTGTTGGTGGGACAAGGCGACAATAAGATGTTTCTCATGATTGGAATAAGGAAGATCGTCAGATGAATCGCTCATCTAACTAGTCTTTAATGGCCACCACTGAATGGCCAACAATTGAAGTCGCCACCAAGCATTTTGGGCTAAGTGTGACAAAACACCTATTAAAATCGGTAATCTCGAGTTATAAAACTCAAAATACTAATTTCAAGGTTTGCACATAATTAAGTTCATTAAAAAGAGTCCGAGAGTCAGTTATGGGTGAGGAAGGATTAGCACCCCTACGATGCCCTAAATCAGTACCATCTAGTGATGTCTAATATTGATTTCGGTTTCCTTGGTTTTGACTTGTTATTATTTTGATATGATTCTCTTTTATGCATGAATTTGTGTAAGGTGATAAACCTAGGTTTTAATGAAAATTTAATCTTATATGCGTCTCAAAGAGGTGGGAAACATAAAGATTTCGACATGAATTTGTGTAAGGTGATAAACCAAACATTATCTTTTTGATTTTCGAAAATGATTAAAGCATAAACAACTTAAGGAAAATTAAAAGACACTTTTTTTTTAAATCAAAATATTTAGCCTCATTTGACCTTGAATCTAAATATGAAGAACTTGATTTTTTTTCCCCAAGACGAATTGATAAAAAATATTAAATCCATATTAATCTCCATTTATTAAAGGACTTAATTTAGGGGGTTGAAAAACATTTTTTTGCAAGAAAGAAAGAGCATCAAGAAACATTTAAACAAACATGTAATGAAATTAATCATGGCATAAACATCTCCTATCAACTACTCATCAAAGTAGCAACATATCTAATCATTTCAACAAAGAAAGCATGGTAAAAAAAATGCATCCAAAATGCATGGTCATGATCAAAGCATGCTAGGATGAACATATTATCATGGATTCATATTGTCGGATTTAATCACATAAGTGCATGTATCATAAACAAGTAATATAGTGAAAGTGCAAAATATCATCCCTATAAGGAATTGTACTAAATTCGTGAAGTAGTGAAACTAAAATAATTTAATCGTATCAAACAACTAATTAAAAGATTGTAAAATAAAATTAAACTTAAAATAAAATTAACTAAATAACAAAGATAATAAATAGGGATTACTTAATCATTGAGAAAAGCTTAGGATTACAATTTTCCTCAATACTTTATTTAAACTTATTTTACCTTCTTAACTTGACTAATGATAATAAGTTATTAACCTAGAGTTTTAATTTATTTATAAGTATCTTCCAATGGTCTTATAAAAATATCTCTATGAACTAATTTACTATATTCCTATTCAAATTGAATTAAAAGAAACTCATTAAGCTTAGACTCTAATCAATAGACTTTGATATTATTGATTATTCTTTGATTTAAAGAATCATCCCACCATAATTGAAAATGCAAATACGTTTTTAGAAAGAAATTAAGCTCCGTTTTCATGTTGCTCTTGTATTGCTTTTTCTTTCTATGTTTTTTTTGTCTGATTTACCATAATCTTCTTCAACATCTTTTTCTTGGCTTGATAGAAATGAATTTAAAATTTCCTTGATTTTGTGCATCCGATACAAGATCGTAGGATCCCCTTCACCTGTGGGTTCTTTGTTTTCTTGATTTTGATTCTTTAATCTAAGATTTTTTTCCTTCGGTGCTATCGCTATAAGGGGGTCTTTTTTTATTTTCAATAAATATTTTTATTAATGTTTCCATTTCCATTAAAATTTAAAAGAAGTAATTTTATTGATATGATCCATGGTATGACATGCTTGTATATTCCTATCTAACATGCAGATAAATTCATCTAAATAAATTAATATGAAGCACATGTCATTCTAAACACAAAATTTCCTTTTCCAAATTCATTAAAGTTACCAAATCAATCTAAGTGTTGGCCAATCAATTAAAAGCATTAAGAACAAAATTAAACAAACAACTCAAATATCATTAAATCAAGAAAAGAGAGAAATTATCAAAACTACATGCTGAATTCTGTTGTAACCCTAAAAAAATAAAATTACTTCATATTGATTAAATAAAACACAAAACACTAGAGTTTCATCATTATAAGCATTACAATAAAGATAAAAAGATTAAAGGAAAAAGAAAACTAAGAGTTGTCAAGTCTTGGTCTTCAATTTCTTCAATCCTTTTTCAATTGCAAAATCTTGATGACTGCTTTCTCTTTAGAAAACTAAAGAAAAAAAAATATAAAGTATCTGGGATGTCCTAACTCTAATCCTAAAAGTCCTATATGTAGGCAAACCATAGCGAGAACTTGATATGCAAGTAGCTAAATTAATTTATCTTTGGAAACTACCAAACTGAGTCCACTTTGCTTCTTGATTAAGTTGTTGCACTTTCGGTAACTTTTTCGAGATTTAAGCTACAAAAATACGAAAATACTTAAATAACTAAGTAATTTAAATATAAGAAAAGTAAATAATATTAAATTAAAAACTACTAATAATAAATAAAAATCTCTAAGACTTAGCTATTTTAATGCACATAATGGGACTAAATAACTTTATTTTATAAAATTATCAATTCATCTTGAAATATGGAGCAAATATGGCATGAAAAACAAAACAAGGGCTGTTTATAATGGAAGCAAATAAAATAACTTTTGTTATTGACAAACAATCATCAAAGCATTAACAAATCATCAAAAATCCTAATGCTACCACTACCAAGGCCACAATAATGCATCAGCATCCTAAGATAAGGTCAAGGCTCTCATAAAAATGGTTTAGTAAAATAATGGAGATAATGGAAATGATAGAGATGATGAAAATGGAAGCAAATGGATGGAGTAAGGATAGAAAGTATACCTATAAGCTTCAAACCTTTTCTTTGTTGTGTGAGCAGAAAGTATATCAACAACCTTCTAATAAGTTTCTTGCTTAGTTTCTTCCTTTCTTTTATTATAGATTAGTAAGAAAAGGTGGCCAAGAAAGAGCTTAAGGGTTATGCTATCAATGGAAGGGTTTTTGGAAAGGAGAAATAAGTGAAATGAAGGGTTTTTGGTAACTGCTTTGGGGAGCTATAGGAATGGAAGGTTTTTGGCATGTAAGAATGCATCCAAAATCTCCTTGGTTGAGCATGAAAATATCCTCATATAGCACAACATATCAGCCATCAACATAACCTAGCAAGATGGGCATTTGGGATATTTATCATGTATAATTTGATGAGTCACTGTACCAGGAACTTAGCTTTCAATATTTGATTGGTTAATGTACTATTTTGCAACTAGAGAAAGTCATGCATAGGTTGGTACATTAAGTAATGTTAATCTTACCCCTTAATAAATCAAATTATACCATGAAATGTCTCATCTCAAGCTTAATGGACTTTCAAAAAATGTGACAACTCAATCCTTAAGGCCTAAAATAAAATCCACATGATTTCCATGAAATTTAATTTGAAATTAGATGATTTTTGGAGCCAAAATTATTACCAATTTTGTATTTTAATGTAGCGGGGTAAAGGGGTAAAAATGCCATGAACTAGGTAAAAACAGGCTCTATTGATACATAATGCAATATATCGATAAAATGAGCAAATTGTGCCCAGATGTATTGCATCGATACATTCACTTATTGATTGATACGTTTTGGCTAAAAATCAGTGATTTCATTACTGCCAAGTACCATATCGATACATTAAGCCAATGTATCAATACATGAAGCAATTTATTAATACATGGACCTTTTGTATCAATACACCTTGTAAACTTTAAATTTTTGATGACATGGAAGGCCTATATCGATACATACATGTAAATTTAAACACCTTTGGCTCTTCGAACACCTTCCTTAGCTAAGAATGATCAGGGACTAATCCATGCTTCTCCCTTTGAGCTAGTTGATGCCTTAAGATCCTTGAGTGAATGCCCGAAAAAAATTATGTGTCTACAATGCTTAGTATAACCGAGATAAAGCACATGGCCATAATGTGTTCGTTAAAGAAGCTTATTGTAAGGCACTGGAAATCTATGTGTATGACGTAATACTTTGTTTACCTGAAACGACCTTAGTTTAAGACTTAGTTCAATATTAGCTTCAGAGCAAAGATTACTGAAACACTAAGTGGAGGTTTAAGCCAATGGCACCTATATTATGCATAGTTTTCTTTCTTCATCTGAAAAGTTAGCACTTAAATCTTGTTATTAAAATAAATCGGGGATTGTTAGAATATTTTAATAAAAAGATAGCAAACATCTTCTTTGATTAATTTAAAAGAAAAAAAACATTTTAAAGCTTTTATTATTTTAGGTTTACAAAACTTACAATTCCTCACATTAAAATTCCTGAAGTTATAACAATAATACATGTTGTATTTACTTTTTGTTGCAATCCTATACTATAAATTGGATCCATTTTCACTATTCGATCATCCAATTTTAAAATTCCAATCCCCTCTTTTGATTTTATCACTATATCCATTAAAGTTTTTTTCAAAATTTTTTTTAAGAGTTCTAATAAATTGGCTAGAGGAAGTGTCTATTTGGTGAGCTTCTATCTTCTAACTTATCTTAGTTAGCAAGATGTGCAGTGAGTTACTGGGTTTGTTATATCTTGAGAGACAGCGTGCAATAGAACCTCTTTACATAAATTATTATCATCGAAAGGGAGCATATCTATTTTTATTTTTATTTATTTGTAAATGGTAATTCGGGATTTAATATAAAATAGTTTTTATTTTTTGTTATTTGTAAATGATATTTTAAAATTTAATATAATATATATTTTAATTTTTTATTATTTTTAAATAGTAACTCAAGATTTAATAAAAAATATTTTCACAAATTTTATTATTTCTAAATATTATTTTTGATATATATAATTTATATATTTATAATTTATATATATAGTTTATATATATAGGAGAATCAGTTCTCAGACCAAGCGAAAGCAAAGTTAAATTATAATTATAATTTTTTTATTAATAATTTTAATAATTATTTTTTTAATTGAAATAATTTTTTTTACTTTTTTCTCTTATAAAAATTATCATTCTATATTACTTTTTAAAATTTTTTTTTATTCGGTTAACCAATGAACCATATATGTATATATATATATATATATATATATATTTAAGTAACAGATGAAATTAAAAATTTTACGTCTAAAAATGCATCCTGTTTTAAGTTGATGGGATGCATATGGTAAAAAACATATCCTAAACTTTTTTGAAGAAGGTAAAGTAGAAAAAGAGAATCGATACAGTCATTAATAATATTTTTCTTTTTAATTTAAAAAAATTGAAAATACTTTTGATCAATCACCAGAAGTTAAATGGATGTGTGGGACCGAGGAGAGGATCAAAAATCTACTGTCACGTGAATTGTCAAATTAATTGGGAGAATTCTTGAGACAGCTTTGGATGGTGTCAGATGACTAGAGAAAATTTCGGTATGGGAAATTATCAAATCGTCGATTCAAAAGATTAAATTGATTTGATTGAAAATTAAAGATTCAAAATGATTTAATATCTTCTTTGATTTTTTTAATCTTATTATTAATACAAATGCGTGAGACGTTTAAAGAGAGACAATGAATCTAGGTAATGCAGTAAGAACACGGTTTAAACACCGATGATATCTTTGATTAATGCGTAATTGGTCACGAAAGTACACTTTCAAAAACACGGATTGCGCTCCAAAATTTGGTTCAAACTGGACAATGATTGATATGGGCAGTTGGGTGCCCCTTAAGGCATTCAATTCAATCGTTGGATATTTTCACAAGAAATATCTCTTCTGAGCTCAGAAATCACCTTAATTTTTTAATATTTTTGAGGATGATCAATCCTAGAGGCTGGTGCGTTGACATTGTTTGTCCATGCTTTAATGACTTCATGACTAAAATATTCCAAATTAGTGTAAACGATAATGTATTGGTATCAATAAGAACATATTACTTTTAAAGTAGAATAAAAGGATACAATAAAATATTATTCTGTTTTTCGTAATAGTCTGTATTGGTTATATTGGTTCATACGATTGATATAATTTTTTTTATTTACAATTATTTGATTTTAACTATTTTCTAAAGTTTTTTTTATATCTTGATGTTTCTTATTTTTTGTATAATTACATTTGAAAATGATGTATATTGATTAATTAGGTTATTGAACTTGATTAATAATAATTTATTATATTTTTAAATATTTTTATACTAATTTATTTGATTTTTAAAATTTTTTTATATAAAATCAACCTAGTTACCGCACCTTACTTTATAGATTACGTTGTATTAGTATCGTGCAGTTGCAATTCCTCGAAATAGCATTAATGGTCCCCTGTTTTGTCTAGTTTAGTGGCCATTTAAATTTGACAGACCAAAATGCAGAGTCATTTGTATGATGTTCAAAAACTAATGATGGTTGCATTACTACTAATACCACTAGCATACCTTTCAGTCAGAACGGATGTTAGAATATTGGTAAGTATTTTATATGTTTATTCAATTTTTTAATTGCGTAGCATGTATTGTATAAAATTATCAAACATAAAAATTTTAAAAAATTAAAATTCAAATAATATTACTTAAACTACCAATAAATAAAAAAAAATTACAGGACTTGAATTCCCATAGCACATTAGCACACACTACGTTGGGGTGAAATTCGCACTTTCGACAACAAAACAGAGGATATGGAAAAGATGTCACTTGCACCAAAAGCTTTGAATTGAAGGAAAAATGTGTCAATGGAAGAAATAAATAAATGGTCCGTAGGAACATGTTAATTTTTATATAATAAGTTAAATTAGAAGCCAAAGAAAAAGTTGAAACTTTTGTAATTTGAAAGTTGTTATAAAATTGATAGAAATTGGTTAGTGATGGCTCGCAAGCAAAACAATATTCGTAGCTATAAGAGAGAAAAGAGAGAGAAATAATAGATATAAAGAAAAGATAATTTTTCTTATCCAGTGCTATGTTTTTACAATGAGAATGCTATGACGTTTTTTTAGGCACTAGGCTAGGTTTGTATTAAATATACAGAATCAAATCATAGAGATTATAATTCTATAACTATAATCATAATCAAAATATTATGAAGATTACGATCTTGTAATCGTAATTAGATATTAGAAAGTCTTTAATTATGGTAAGCCCAAATTTCATAATATATTATGGAGATTATGATCCCGTAAAATATTCCATAACAATTCCCTTTTGGACAAACCATTATTTCATAATTAAGCCTGCCTTTGTTGCCTTGTTAAAAACCTTAAGTCAGAAAAACTAGTGAGACAAAAACTGATCAAAAAGGAAAAAGAGTGCAATGTACAGACCATGTAATGATCCTCCTTAATTGTACCAATGACCACATCAAGGGTCAGTACTTTCAGGGTGTGTCACTTCAGAGAGAAATCAACCTTACATCTTTTGTGCTCACCTCATACCAATGCCATATCAAAATTTTTTAATGTTGACATTAGCAATGTTGGTAAATAGGTCTGCATGATTATTTGAGGAACCAGTCTATTTGAATCAACTTGTCGAGTTCCTTGAAGTTTGTTTGTATAAAGGAACTTGGAAATATGTGCTTGGTCCTATCTTTTTTAATATATCCACCCTTAAATTATGTTATACATGGAATATTATCCTCGTAAATAACCTTGGGTGAATCTGTAACCAGTGTCATACCATAAGAATTGTGTATATGAGATCTAATGAATCTTAACCAAATGCACTCTTTCTTAGACTCATAAAGGGTGATAATCTAGGAGTGGTTGGAGGATGTTACTACTAGCATATGTTTACTAGATCGCTAAGATATGGTAGTGTCATTATAACAAAATAAATAATCGGTTTGTGAGTAAGCTTTGTGTGGATTAGATTTATATCTTGCTTTAGCGCATCCAACTAATCCCAAATTAGTGGATTCTTAGAAATAAAATAAACCTAAGTCCATGGTTCCACGAAGATAGCGGAAGATATGTTTAATCCCATTCCAATGTCTCATTGTCAGCTCAAAACTAATTCTCACAAAAAAGATTCACTGCACAAGCAATATTGGGTCTTGTATATTATATTAAGTACATTAATGCCCTTATCGCATTGGTATGGTACTTCAAGACAAAGTTATTACTCATTTGGTTCCCTAGTATGAAACAAGTCCTTTTCAGGTTTGAGAAACCTTATTACCATTGGTGTACTCAATAAATGAGCTTTGTCTATATCAAATCTTTTAATTAGTGGCTTGATGTAAGCCGACTGATAGATAACTATTCCATTTTCCTTGTGCTCAAGCTCAAGACCAAGACATAATTTGGTTTTTCCTAGATTTTTAACTTTAAACTCCATCTTTAGGTACTTGATAGTTTTATTCAACTCTTCAAAAGTCCCTATCAAATTCATGTTGTATACATAAACTGCCATCATAGCAAATCCATTATCTGATTTCTTGATGAACACACATAGGTAGATAGGATCATTTTTGTATCCTTCTCTAGTAAAGTACTCGCTTAAATATTGATACCACATGCGGTCGGATTGCTTTAGCCCATGCAAAGGTCTTTCCAACTTTATTAAGAATAAGTTATGGAGGTGTCCATTTTAGGCATTTTGAATCCTTCTAGAATCTTCATATAAATATTAGAATCCAATGAACCATAAAGATAAGCCATTACTATGTCCATAAGATGCATATCAAGTCTTTCTAAGACTGTTAAGCTAATTAGGAAATGAAATTTGATTGTATCCATTATCATTGAATAGATCTCATCGTAATCAATCCCAAGTCTTTGAGAGAATCCTTGGGCTACTATTTAGTCCTTATATCTCACAACTTTAATAGTTTCATTTCTTTTGCGAACAAAGACCCATTTATATCCAATGGGCTATACATTGTTGGAGTTCAAGCAATAGGCCAAAAAACCTCATGTTTAGCTAAAGAAGTCAATATAACCATGTTTGCTTTTTCCCATTTAGGTTAATCTTTCCTTTGATGACATTCGATTATAGATCATGGTTCATGATCATCATGCATAATGTCATGAGCTACTGAGTATGCAAAGATACTATCAATGATGATCTCATTCCAATCCTAAACCTCGTTATAGTAAGTAACAAGAAAATTTAGTATTCTTTAAGTTGGTGATCTAGTCATGAATTGCCTCTTCAGGGGAATCATGTTCATCTGGAGTATGCTTAACTCTTGGCTCTTCAGGAGCAGGCTCTTTGGGAGAGGATTCTAACTTTTTCTCCCTTCGTTTTCGAGAAACAGTGTCTTTTAATCCTATCCGGGTCCATGCTTCTGGCGTATACCATATTGATCCTTTTGCACTAGTTTATCGAGGACTTCAATCCTAGTTAGAGTATTCACAATTGGGGTATGCGACTTCATGACCCTTGTAGCATCATTAAATACATTAAAATGTTTGTTTGCAATTTCTTGCAGATGTATAATTTTCTATACTTGTTTTCACACTCAGAGGTCCTTGGGTCTAAATGGGACAAATACTCTTCAAATAAGGAAATCCCATTATCTGGTTTTTGTTTCATGGCCACTGAAATGTTAGGTATCCCTATTAATGGAAACATTGTCTCATTGAAATAAAAATTTGCAAACTGTGCAGTAAAAAAGATCATCCATCATAGGTTTTAAAAACCTAATAATGGACGGTGAATCGAACCCAACATAAATCTCAAGACATCGTTAGGGACCCATTCCTTTTTTATGGTGCAATAGGCACCTGTACTACACATCCAAAAATGTAAAGGTGTAAAATATTTGGTTTGTAACCTAGAACCAACTGCATTGGGTATTGTGTTAGTCTAGCAGTGGGGTGCAATCTAATAAGTGGTGCTGCATGCATAACAGTATGGCTCCACGTGGAAGTGTTGAGCTTCATCATTAACACGAAGGTACGAGCAATAATTTGGATGCATTTTATCAAGGATTTTGCTAATCCATTTTGTGTGTGTACATGTAGGACTGGGTGTTGTATCTTTCTTCCCAGTAATGCATAATACGCATTGAAGCTATTAAAAGTGAATAGACTCGCATTATCCATCCTAATGCTCTTGATCGGATAATCGAGGAAGTATGCTTGGAGCTTTATTATCTGCAAAAGTAAACGCGCAAAGGCAACATTGCATATGGATAATAGGCAAATTTTGGGCCATCTGCAGGATATGTCCACTAAAACCATAAAATATCAGATGGTCCATTTGTAAGATGTATTAGCCCACAAATGTCACCTTGGATCCTCTGAAGGAAAGTTGGTGATTCTAGATCCACCTTCGTAAATATAGGTTTAATGATGAGCTTACCTCGTGAGCATGTCTTACAAGTCTAATCCTTAGCCGACAACATTTTTGTGTCTTTCAATGAGTGTCCCTTACTGTTAAGGATGATTCTACGCATCATTGTAACTCCTACGTGATCATGCCATAGTCCAAACTCATCGGGATTCGCTAGTCTCTAAGACATAGTGGCATAGGATTCATAAGCTTAAATTTGGACCCAACAAATGCTTGTACTTAAAGCCTTTAGCTTCGCATGGATGGTCTTCTAGCCTATCTTGTATGAAGTGATGTAGAGACTAGTTACATTATCCTCAATTAGTGTCTTAATGTGATATCCATTGCTAAGGATATCTCTAGATTTTACACTTAGCAATATATCCTTTATTTACAACATGGTACCATTTGGTAGTGTAAGTATGGTATTACTTGAGCCATCGATGGAGTCAACATGCCCTAATATAGTATAGACAATTACCTTATGTGATATCACACCCAAGAAAAATCCTTTATTGCCAAGGATAGTATACGTTGTTCTGCTGTTTAAAAGATAAAATTCATATTTTTCTTAGTTTTTCCTTTTTGCACTAGTGACATCTTCAAGTGTCAAACCAATTAATATAAGACTTATGGTTTTATTCAACAGGAATTATCTTTCAAAATTTTTTAATCATCCAATGTAGATTTATTAAAAATAAGAAAAATCTATAATAATCAAGTATTAGCTAAATTTATATAACGCAAACAACCCTCTAAACCTGCTCATCTATCCACCAAGTGGGTCTCTACCCTGGTTCTCAATCCTATCAAAGGTTAATCCACTTTCTAGGATTTCCCTCTTTTGATCATTAATGAAGTTTGAGACTTGAAAAATAGTGTTAGCTACAACTGGAGCTTTAGAAGTGAATGTCTTAATAGCATGGCTTTAGTGCGTTTGCCTTTCCTAGATTAGTGTTAGTCCATAAGATGTTTAGGCAAATGATAGGTGCACGACTAATACCCTTTTCCACCATAGCGGTGACAGGTGTCATCTTGCTTTCCATAAGGCTTTTTGCCATTTCTATGATTGAGGCCTAGATTCCTATTGCGATTATCCTTACTGTCACCTTTTTTGAAGGGCTATCCACATTTACGATCTTGGCTTATAATTTGACCATTTCTCTTTGCAGTGCTAGCATATGCTTTAGGCAAAGCTTTAGACTAACAAGTCCCATATCATGGTTTTGAGCAATAATTCATTATTTTGCTTAACAATCAAGAGGTATTCGATCAGCTTTGAATACATTTTATACTAAGGTGCTCTGTTTTCCTACGGGAGTATCAGGTTTTACATATGGAAAGTAAAGAATGTCTTTTCCAAACGTTCTTCTTCAGAGAGTTTGGCCCCACACAACTTAAGGCAAGAGACAATGTCATATAAGGTCGATTGTAATAATTTATAGACTTAAAATCCTGCAACCTCAGTTGTATCCAATCATGTTGAGCCTTAAAGAGGATGTTAGTTTTTGTATGATTATAGCCCATAGAACTGCAGGGTCTCTCATTGATAGATACTGAGTTTTCTAGTGCTCATGTATATGTCGCCTTAGAAAAATTAAAGCATTTATCTTATCTTTGCCATTCGCTTGACCATTTGCAATGATAGCACTTGACAATCCTAATCCTTCTATAAGTGAATCTCTATGTCTAAGCACCAAGACAAGTAGTTGGATCCACTCATATCAAGGATGTGGAATTTTAACTTCTCAATGTTAGTTATAGTTTGCATATTAAAAGAACCTACAAATTAGACATTTCAGGTGTAAGTAAATAATAAAATAGGTGTTAAGTAAATGTGCATGTAATAAATCAAATTTGACCATTCACAAGTCAAGTTAACAACTTTAGGTGTCAGGAATGATTCTTTTGAATTTTGAAAAATTCCTTCAACTTTATGGGCAAATTGCAAACTAGTCCCAATCTAGAAACCTAGGGTTTCTTTGTAAATATACCACTTATGGTGGTTTTTGATGTTGTTTGGGGTTGCGACTTTGTTCCACCTTACACCAATTTAGGGGAGACCTTCTCTGACAAGGGGCGGCATCATTCATTGGGAACTATAGTTTTGGGGTTTCAAGTTTTGGGGTTTCCTTGATTTGGGAATTTAGTTATAATTGGCAGTAGGGAAAAAAGGTTTAGCTAGTGTGTAAATTAGATTCTTTAGGATACGATGAAGCCAAGATTTAAGGTTTTCAGCTTTTTTTTGCTACTTCTAATGATGCTTTTCCACCAATATATATATATATGTTTTAAACTAGCTTCAGGCTAGATAAACAACTATCTTTACGACCTAAAGCTTGCTCATAGTTGTATAAACATCAAATTACCACTGTTTTTATTATTTCTCTTAAAGTAGTATATGTTACTAATCAAAATAAATTGTTAGTATCTTCATGAAGATATAAATCAATTGAATAAAATAAAACAAAATTGATTTACCAATTTCGTTGCCTTTGGAGCAATCGTGCTGATAACATGTTGAAAAATTAAGGAAATTGGTGAGCCTGATGGCTCGCAAGCAAAACAATAATCATAGCAATATGAAAGAAAAAGAAAGAGAGAGATAATAGATGTAGAGGAAAGATTTCTTTTCTTATTCAATTCTTTTTTTTTTATGATGAGAATGCTATGACTTTTATATAGACATTAAGCTAGGTTTGTATTAATTATACAAAATCAAATCATATAGATTATGATCATATAATCGTAATCATAATTAGAATATTATGAAGATTACGATCCTATAATCGTAATTAGAATATTTTATAACAAAAGCTAATTTTTGAATAAAATATTTTATTATTTTTATATTTTTATGTATATCTTTTTTGATATTTTAATTCTTCATTGCATTTTTTCACAATAATTTCAAATACTTAAATATTTGTAATCCATATGTTTTTCATTGTCCTATTTAAAAACACCTTTTTTTTTTTGCAAAATCTTCCTTTTTCAACATAGGCTTTTTTTTTTTTTTTTTTTTTTAAGAAACGCTAAATTAATCAAACAAATGTAACAAAAAATTTCAGTGTCCTGGTTGTAGAACACCTAGAAATCAGAGTTTGATATCTAATTCAAACTTAAAATATGCAAGAGATTCATAATCCAAATCCTTTACCGGAAATCTGAAGGTTCCAATCTTTTGAATTGCTCTGCTCTTTCCTTTCTTTCCTGTCATTCAAGCGTTTGAAAATAAGGAGCAATGTGGGCCAATAGCCAGCTTTCATTATTAACATCGCAGAATAAGCAGTTCAAGAAATTTTAATATTTTCACTCGAAAAAGTCTTGCGAAAAACTGGTCCATTTCATCAAAAGGCTTTTAATAACCTATCACTTCGAAATAAAGTATAAAACAACTAATATCTGAAAAAAAAAATTTCTTCCGAGTTAAATTTCAGTTTAGTTTGTGTTTGTTTTTTCAGGAAGAGAAAGGTTGAGCAAAATGGGGACTCCGCTGCCTTTTGTGGGAATGGTAATGGTGGTTTTGGTGCAAGTTAGCAGCATGGTAATAAACAAAGCAGCTATGTCTAGTGGGGTTAACAAATATGTTCTTATTGTTTACTCTAATGCCCTCTCCAGCCTTATTCTTCTTCCTTGCTCTTTGATATTCCACAGGTATCTCCTCATCTCTAGCTTTTCCTTAACAAATTTAATTAGCACAACAATTTTTTTCTTTTTTTTTTGCTATAACTCATTCTTTATTTTGTTTTTCTAACTTGCTGATTTATGACGTTTGGCAGATCGGTGCATCTCCCATTGAACTCCTTCAACCTTTACAGATTGATCTTTTTACTTGCTTTAATAGGGTTTGTTGATTATTGATCTTTTGTTGATTATTCAAAAAAAAAAAAAAAAAGGAGAAAAGGATTCTTGATATCTTTCTCCATGCAGATCTGTGAGCCAGCTATGCGGATATGCTGGTGTAGAGTTCAGTTCTCCTGCTATGGCAACAGCCATGTTCAACCTTATTCCAGCTTTCACCTTCATACTTGCCATCATTTGCAGGTTTGCTTTTCTTCTTTGTACATTTTCAATACCTGAATGATTCACAAAATAAAAATCTCAATGTGTTGCTTACTGCTAGGTAACTCAGTGCTTTTGTGACTGTTATAAATTACAAGGATTGTAATTTACTAGCATACTACTCTTAGAAACTATAAGGATTATAAATTATACTTGGAATTGTTACTTTTAAGTCAACCTTCCATGTCCTGTGATTTAGGATGGAAAAGTTTAAATGGCGAAGCACAAGCAGCCAAGCCAAGGTCCTAGGAACCATAATCTCTATGACAGGGGCATTTGTCGTTACATTTTACAAAGGGCCAACAATTCTGAGCACACAGTCACTAGTTGTGCTGCCTCATCATCTTCTTTCTTCTCCGCAATTAAACTGGGTACTCGGTGGGCTCCTTCTCGCAGCTGAAGCTTTTACAATTTCTGCATGGTATACTATACAGGTTAGGATATTGAACCTCTTACAAATTATCCTAACCCTAATATTAGAGGTATACACAACATTGTACGCTTACTTTTATCTTTTGTAAATTTTGCAGACATTGGTTCTGAAGAAGTTCCCAGCAGTATTTACTGTCATGTTTTACCTTTGCTTCTTCAATGCCATTCTTTCCACAATATATTCTTTGATTCTGGTTAGGGACCCTAGTGCTTGGAAACTCAGATTTGATATAGGGCTTGTTGCTGTTTTATACTCAGTAAGCACATAATTGTTTAAAATTTCTCAATTCACTTTTAATGGTACATTTAAAAAATTTTAAGTCACAAGTCACAAGATTTTATAACACAGTGCTATTTGTGCAGGCAATAGTTGCAACAACATTCCGTATCAGCTTGTGTTCATGGTGCCTATCCAAAGTAGGACCTCTCTACGTTTCCATGTTCAAGCCCTTGGCTATTATCTTTGCAGCCATTATGGACATAATCTTCTTAGGAGATGCTCTTTCTCTCGGAAGGTATTGAACAAGATAAATTTTGTGCCGGTTGATAATAAAAAAATCTCTATCACTTGAGGAGTAATCTTAAAGTAATCTTAAGAAATTTGAAGAAACGTGGTTTAACTTGGCCAACGTGGTTTCACAGTGAATTTGACAGTTGACATTAAAGAAAAGGAATGAAAGCTACTTCTGAAAATGTTGGATTTAAATACTGTTACTCAATTTTTTATCTGCAAATTAGGTTTTTCTTTCTTTTTTTTTTTCCTCTTTAACCTTCATTAAATTAATGATCAGTATAAACCAATTGATGGTAGCTGCTGCTGGCTTTTATTGTAGTGTAATTGGTGCAATTATAATTGTGACTGGATTTCACGCTGTGATGTGGGGAAAAGCCAAGGAGGAGAAGATGAGTGACGAAAGTGGAATGGAGAGCTGCAGATCATCAAGCCAGAAGCTCCCTTTGCTGCAAAACAGAACAGAAGATAATAAAAGTTCTTTTGTATAACAGACAGAATTCAACTTGAAAGATTATCCCAGCAAAAAATAAGATAAAATAAAATAAAAGCCAAAGATAATTGCAAGTCCAACAACGTAACCGATCAACTCTATTCTAGAATTATTCAAGGTAGCAATTTTCCTGCGTTTTTGAGCTTCTTAGAGTTTCTGCAAGAGCTCTCCTTGTAAGTAACTGTAATGAAGCCAAAGTTGGATGTTAATAAGTAATTTTATCCCAATCGTAGGAGGTACATGCCACTAGCGGCTGGATGTGGGCCAAGTCGTACCAAGAATCAATTGACAATTGCTAAGAAAGAGCCAAGAGCCAGCCAGAGGGGCTTCTAGTTTTCAAACCGGCTAGCTTAGCTATGAAAACAGAGACATCTGGTTTGCTTCTCTTTTAAGCAGACAATTTAAACCACAAGGAAAAAGATTTTTCTATTCAACGGGATTTTTCATAAAAAATTCAGTTCTATTGGTGCAACAAAGAAGTTTGAAGTGTAAGGGATGGTAGACTAACGCTCCAATGATGGACTTGTAGGACAACAGGGGATAGAGGCAGCCGGCATTTCTATTTCACAGCATGCTTCAATGATTAAGTTAATAAAATAAAAAAAATAAAAAATAAAATTGAGTGAGTGATTTTATTTCAAGTTACGTTTACTTATATCTAGATTTTATTAGCTGGTTATCTTATTTAAATTTTTTATGAAGATAAAAAATAAATTTATTTAAAATTAAAAATTAAATTTATGAGATGTTATCATGAACTTATTCTTATCTTTAAATAAAATTTATTTCTTCAATAAATAATTTATCATATCATAAAAATTTATAAAAAAATATAATAATTATTTAAAAATATAAATAATTATAAAGTGATCATTTACATCTTTAAAAGCAGTCGTCCTAGACACTTGTAAGTAATTGGCGACGTAAATGATGGCGAATTCCAAATCGCCTTGACACGTTCAACCAAAGGCTTTTCGTTTGAATCAAAGGGTGGCTCAGATGTCACCTCGCCTTGTCTCCATTTTTTAATAAAACTTAAAAATTTTGTAGCTAGTGTGATTTGATCGGTGCAATTAATATTGCAATTGCAAGGCTTCGCTCTCCAACTGATACGTGGTATCCTTTTGTAACTGAGTGATGGCTGTAAAAGTACCATTACAAACACTGTAAGTAGCCTTCACTTTTCCTGCTCACTCCCATCAACCATGCGAGTTTTCTTTTTGTTTCTTTCTCTTTTCTTTTTATTTTTCTTTCGGATTTCTGAACTTTCTTGGTGCTCTTTCATCTTTGCGAGTTTTCTTGTTGTGTTCTTCCCAAAATCATCTCGGTAAGGTATGTTTATCTTATTCTTTCTAATTCATAGTATGATTTCTTGCTATATTGAGTCTTGGGCTAGATGGTCATTTACCGAACCTATTATCTTTTGAAATCTGTTGTGAGAAAAGATCAACTGGAGGTGAGTGGTAGAGAGGTTGTTAAACAGTTGTTCGTCATAGAGAACATGAATGTGGATAAGTCTAGTGATCAACCATATATCTGGGAGAGGAGCACATTAAAAGTGGGCTAGGTCCAAAAAGAGGGTTAAAACCTATCATTGGAGGGACGCAAGCTCAGAATCCTGCAACGGTCAAGCAAGGAAGAGAAAGTTGTGGGTCTTCTTCTTCTATCATATAGATAGATACCAGTCAAATGGCGATGTGAACATAACAACTGTCAAATAATAGCTAGTAGACCAAGGATTTAATTTCAGTCATTATGAGACATCAAATCCGCTATTCAAGCGATCCATTACCAATTTGTAGGAAGCACTGTCCCTTTTTATCTCCTCATTTTCGAGAGGGCTTCCACTTGCCATTAGAGTCATTTTTTTGCGAAGTGCTAAAACGCTATGAGATATCTCCCAATCAACTGAAATCCAATGCTTGGCTTTATTGTCTACAAGGAGGAAGGGCGGACTTTATCTGTTAAGGTAACAAGACATATATTTTCATTGAAGAGACAGGATAAATGTTAGTACTACTTCTAGTCTACCATCAAAAAGATGTTAATAGACATTCCTTCAAATGCTCACGTTGCCAATGAATAATATTTCTTGGTACGCAAATGGTTAGGCATCAAATATGGTTTTTGAGTTGAGTGAAACTTGTGCTTTTGCATGAATAATTTGAACGCGACTTTCAACGAATCAAAAGCTCAACAGAAACAACACATCACTAGTCACCAATTCAAGTGCCAAGAGTTTCTGACTCCAAGAAAACTTTTTTTTTAGCATGGATGTTGCTCACACCTCGGAAGATCTTGCTTGTCCAACCAAATGAAAGAGTCATAAGTGTGTCTCAATTCGAGGTAAAGCTTTAATATCTTCTTAATTTTTTATACATTATTTTAACATACAAGAGTATTTGACTTATGATAACAATTTTTTTAGACTCTGATTCCACGAGTGGGTCAGGTATGAATGTGATCGATGTGGACGAGGTGCTTGGATTACCTATCATTGCATAGGTGGTTCCTAGCGGGTTAAATATCGATAGAGAGACAGAGTATTTTTATTGATCTGTTGACCGAAGGAGCGTCGAAAGAAATAACTATGGAGGGTATATATTGGCAACATTATTTATTTTCATAAGTTAATATTTCCTACCTTGATTTGTAATTACCTACTTGTAGGTATAGATACTGAGACTTATGTCACCTTAGCTGAATGTGAGGCCAAATAAGCTACTGGCTTGAAGAGCAAAGGGAAAAAAAAAGGTCAAAGATAGTTAAGGCAATCCTTTTGCTTAGAAGAAAGCGACCTTAGGTTGACTGGAGTCGAGATTATCCTCCCAAATAGCTCTTTTCCTATGGAAGCCACGGTTGCTTCTATTAGTTGAGCTGAGTCTTTAGCTGCAACAGCCCTTACTATTCCATTATCATCTAACACTTTGCCCCCTAGACCTGCTCTACCCCTAAGTGGGGTAACTGAACCTAACTCAGGGGGTGTTGATTGACATCCTTAGAGGAAGAACCTAGCTTTAAGTGAGTATTTAAAGTGATGGGAAGATGGCCTGTATGTGGGGTAACAAGGTCTTCTTTCAAGCAAACATGGATTAAGAATCTCGCTACTAACTTAGAATCTACTTTAGCTTGTATAATAGAGGTATTTTTTATTTCCTTTGTTTTATTGCTTTTTTCCATGTTTTTTTTTAATAAATCATAGTTTGAGTTTTTTGGCCTACAAGCTCTGTATAACGAAGTGGCCCTTACTCATCAGATGCGTCAAGTCAGTATTACGCATGGGAATATGTGCAAAGAAGCCATAGCAAGCAAAGCCAAGGCACAAGGACTCTAGGTGCCAATCGACGAGCTTACTCTTCAGAAGTAGACATCTAACGAGCTTGCTTTGAAGGCTCAAAAAAAAAAAAAAATATTAAAGCTAAAAGCTGATTCTAAGGGTATGAAGAGTGAGCCTAAGTTAGGGAAGGTTGAGATTAAAAAGTTGTCAAAGGACCTAAAGAAGTGTAAGAGGCTTATGCTACCTGTGACTCTAAGCTAATAGTAACAGCCACTAAAATATCTGAGTTACAGGTGCAAGTGCTTGGCGCAGAGTCCTGTATACAGGAGGACCTTAATTCCTAAAAGGACTCTTATTTAGACTAGATGCTAGCCTATTGTGGTGAGTACAAGTAGAGCATACTGTATGGCATGCAACTTTTGATATTAAAATTCTGTCAACTTGTCCTTCCTCCTGAAGGCTTTAATATTTTGTTACTATTGTAAACATTATATTTTGTCTAGATTAATTTTTGATATCTTAGGTATCAGATAAAAGATGATAAAATAAAAAAATAGAAATAAAGTTAGGGAAAAAAGTTTTTGGAAAGTTTTAAAATGCTTATGGGTTGTATTAAAGAAAATATAAAAACGAGACATCAAAAGTCACTTTTCATGGTATCACAAAGGTTATACACAAATCAATTCCTCATTGTTTGTGACTAAGTTGAGGTAAATCGAGAAGCCACAGGTTTGTACAAGTTATATTGGGGCGCAAGTATTGATACGAGGCCTTTATGGTGTAAAAAACTTAAATTTTCACATGTAGTATCGATACAAGAGGGTTTGGTATCGATACCCAAGGTGTGGTATCGATACCTGGCATGCTTGTATCGATACAGACCTTGGCAGTAGCTAAAGTTGTGATTTTTGGTAAAATGTATCAATACACAAGCATGAGTATCAATACAAATCCATGGCGTATCGATACTGGCCTTTAAGTCTCGAGACTAGCAACATTTTTTGCTCTTAGTATCAATACACAACTCATTATATCGATACTCAGGAGTAAAATGTACCTTGTGTATCGATACAACGTTCTATATCGATACGCCAAGACATTTTTGCCTAGTTCGAGCCATTTTTCAACCTTTGAAAATCCAATTTAAACATGTTTTTGCACCAAGAAACTATCATATAACATTGCAAACCTTAACTATGGGTTCATCAGCGGATTCTAACAAATTTTTGGAGTCCAAATAATTAATGAAAAATGTCACTTTCATAAGATATATAGGTGTAAGAGGATGGCAGGTGTATCTCCAACTTACAAGCTTTCATAGCCTTTCTACCTCATTGCTCAGCATGCCTGAACCAATAAGAAGAAAGTCAACTAAACATGGCAACTGGAGATATGCCCTGGTGTAGAAGAAAAAAAAAATCAAAAGTGCCCTTTGCATTGTCTTCTAAAAGGAGGGGCCGAAACAAAAAAAAAAAAAAAAAGAGAGGACACAACCAGCTATGCAAAAAGAAAAACTCTCTTGACTATCAAAAAGCTTTCCAGCAATTCCAGAAAACTCTTTACCCATCGCCACAAATCCTCCAGCAACTCCAGCTTCAAAAGTTCACCAAAAATACTGTTTCATTACCTTTCACCCTCAACCAACCTCTATTCCAGTAGCTCCCTAAAAACACAGCTGGAACACCTTCAAAAACTCAACTTTTCACATATTTTCATCCTCAAAACACCCCATCAGCAACCACATTATCGTAAACCTCTTTCTTTTCACCTTTTTCTTGCTAAATAATAGTAAAAAGAGGGAAGAAACTGAGCTTAAAGTTGCTGCTTTAAAGAAGGAAGTAACTTCAAGCCTTTGCTGGTATATCTTTTACCTTATCCTATGTATCTTCTGTTTTGATCATACATTTCATTTTAGTAAGCCCTTAATGCTACCATGACCCTCCCAATACTCTCATGCATCTTTATTGCCTTAGTTGTGGTAGTCCTAGGATCTTCATGACTTTCTTGACACCTTGATGTTGTGGGATGTGTAAACTCATTATACTTCATTATCATCATTTCACAGCCTTTGTTCATGTATCTTTTGCCATTTATCTTCCATATTCACATATACATTACATGTTTAAGTGATCACCTTGACATGTCTTAGGTATGTTCAAACATTTTCTTGTGTTTGAAGGAGTCTCATGAAATAAAAATCCTGTCCTGAAAACTCTAGCATCCATCCTCTTGTTCAAACATGTTCATATCATCGGCATGCACTTTATTTGTCATCTTCTTCCATTTGTGTCTCCCATTTCCATGTTAAAATGTCATCCTTGCATGTTTGCATGTTTAATCCATATTTATCTTTGTATTTATTGTATTTTATTCATGATATCTCCATTAAAATGCTTGTTTGTCTCTTATAGACTGATTTTTTTAGAAAACTCCCCAAGTTAAGTTCATGCTACCTCCAATAGATGAATAACATGGACTTAATGCTTTTATTAAATTGGTCTCTCAATCTTGGGGATAAATTAACATTTCAGCTCTGGATTTCATGGTGAAATATATTTATTTTTCAAAAAAAAAAGAGGAAATCCTTTTTAGTATTAAACCTTGATCTTGAGTCTCATGTTTATTTTGGTGACATCGTCAACAGGTTGTTCCATCATCCCAAACTACTTCAAGATTGTGGAGTGAACTTGTGAAGCCCATGTTACTTTCTGTCGCAGACGTTCGGATGTCTTAGGCCTGAATCCGTCTTTGAAAAACTGGAATATTGAATAATCCCTCTTGTTTTTCTCTGGCAACACTATAGTTTGAACTTGAAAAATCATTTTTGAGCCAGAAAATATTTCCTTTGAATTTTCTAATATTTTTCCTTTAAAGGGCATCGAATTACCTTTCTAACGGTGTCTTATTTGCCCTTGGATCATCCCAGATGAGGCAGCTATGATTTTTCGAACCTTTGCTGTCCAAAACTCCTAGAACCATGCATACGACATTCTGTTTAGGCCATGTTGGCCCATTAGATGACTTTTACGAAATTTCTAGATATTTTTCCTAAAATGTTCATAAAATTTCTTTTCTGGAAAGGTATTATCTATGATCTAACAATCCTCGAAAAGCTTAGAATGATTTTTCAAAATCCATCATGCCCTTTTAATTGTACATGCTGCCAGTGCTGAGTGAACCTAACTTCAAAAATTAATTCCGCCTACAAAGTAATTTTCTAGAATTTTTAGAATATTTTTATATTAAACCTTATCGAGTTATCTTCCTAACTGTACCTCATTTACCCTCTGAAATCTTTAGATGCACCCGAACAAAATCCAGAAACGGAGATGACACGATGCTGTCCCATGTTTTCAACCTAATTTTTAAATCCCCTTTTATCGAGATGTTCGGATGTCTTGAAAATGTGCTCGATTGATTCCCCTCACAACATCAACCCCTTTTGACTCGGATCAAGACTGAAATACAAAATGTAGGATTTCATATTAAAATTTTCGCTAGTGGAGATACTCCAACTCCACTACTCGAAGAGGATAATCCAACCTCGTTTTTTAAATAAAGTTAAGTTTTCTCCTTCTTCCTAAATGTTTTCCTAAGGGATACTCCAACCCCACTACTTGAAAGGATACTCTAACCCCGTTCTTTTAAAAAAAATAACAAAAATTTTTATTCCTAACTATTTTCATAACTTTATTTTAGGGAACACTCTAACCCCACTTCTCTAAGGTGATACTCTATCCCCGTCTTTACCTTAAAAACTCAAAATTTGCTTTCCTCCAAATACCAAATCCAGACCGATATCTAAAATTGTCATTCCTATTATGCTTTAATAATCACAGGCAATTATAAGATACATTTCGATTGCCCCTCCATTTTTATGCTCTTTTGTTTATGATTGCTTGTTTATGATATTATTATATTTCTTATTTTTTGCCTCACTAACTTGTTTCCTTTTATATTGTTATTGTGCATTCATATTTAACATTCATTTTCTAATAAAATTTACGAGACGATGTTTCATGTTGGTATCTCTCCAGTGCCTAATACGAAACATCCAATTTTAAAAATCCAATCCAAACATCATTTTTGTAAAAAATCCTTATGTTCCTCACATCTCCGAAGCGTATTGGTGATCTACTTTTTCTTAACAAAAAACCTGGATTTAGATTTTTCAAAACTTCATGCATTAGAAAGGATTATATCTAAATAGAGACCAAATGGAACCGATTTAACCAAGACCAAAGTGAGACATAGTTAGTAGGTACCGATTTTGGGTGCCGCGGGGATGTTAGTCCTTCCCTACGCGTAACCAACTCCCGAGCCTAATCAACTAATCTCTGGACTTCATAGACCTTGAAATCAATGTTTCGAGTTTTGTAACTCATAATATTGTTTTCAATAGGCGTCCGATCTTGCCTAGCTTAAAAGGTTCGGTGGTAACTCCAAGTTTACGGCCACTTCGTTGTGGCCACTTCGTTATGGCCATCTGGGTCCAGTTAGATGAGCGACTCGTTTGACAGTCCCTATTCCCTCCATACCGTCACGCCTAATCCAAATCTCAATCAAAGGATAGCTCAAAGGCTCGACCATAGCCAACCATCATTCATTCATAAGTCGAATGCACCATGCCCTTCGGATCATCCACAGTGTTAAAGGCCGAGCATAAGCTGATAGTTTGGCGACTCCACTAGGGACTAATTTAGAGAGTTAGGCATATAACTAGCTACTTCTCACTCGGTTCTTGGTTTTTCAATCTCGATAATTATTTAGATATAATTCTCTTTTATTTTTGCCTAATCTTTATTATTTATGTTTTTGTCTTGTGATTGTTAGGGATTATTCATGCCTAAATAAATATTGATTCGAATAAATATGGTAATATGAGAGTAAAACAGAAAGGTTTGATTGTTTTCCTGACACACCGTGCACTTGCATTTGCACTAGATTCCCACCATACACCATAGTGTGGTTAGTATCCTAATTACTAGGAGGAAGTGAGCCATTCGCCTTCGCGAGTAACCCTCCGCATAGGCATGACAAGATCTTTCGGGATGTAAACTACCTATATCTCTCGTGAGTATCCCTCTGCACTTGCATAGGGAAATACATCCATCGAATCAAACCAGTTTTGCCAAACCCGCGATGGGCCTAGGATCGAGGTGCCTTAGTTGTTCTTACTGGATGGAGGAACGATTCGGATACCTAAATAAGCGTCAATTTAAACCCATGTAGTGAACCCTACGAGCTAAACCATGCTAAGCCATACTGGATGATGCTAGAATAACCCAAAGATTAAGGTTACTTAGGGAAACATTAGTTATGCAGGCGATGAAGAGTGAACGTTGTCACCTATATTTGTCTTTTTATTTTTTTTCATGATCATTCTTTCAGGATAGGCTGTTATGTTCTACGACAAATCCTCTTTTATAAGTGGGTCAATACAAGTGAATGCCATTACCTGCAATGACATCTTGAAATAGTCGTATCTGACCAAGATAGGCCTTCATGCTGCCCGAATGATAGCTTAGCATGTGTGGTGATGAACGAACATCACCTTTTAGATGGTCAGTCTTAATCCTTTGAGGTATCATGTTTCTTCGTAAAGAGACAATTTTAATACGGGTATGTAGGTATGCTACCTAGTCAATGCCTTAACATTTGTGATCATCTTATCCTCCCCTAGGTGTCGTACTGCCTATTCTGAGGGCAAATTTTGTGATACACTTTTGCTGCTATTCTTTCATTTCTTTATCTTTTACCTATTATTTTGTATTAGTTACTAACTCATTCTCTTTTTGCTTTTCTTTTTCACCATGCATCATTTCATCATATTTACTGTCATCATGGAGCAATTGGCTCTAATGATTCGGTGTTCACCAAGGGGTATCTATCATGGAGCAACAGTTCACTTCAGAGTTAAAACCCTTCGAAGAAGTCTGAGCATAGTTAGAGTATCGACAGCATGAAGATAGGGATGTTTTAAAACTGGGGCATGCCTCAGTAGTGCATGAAAAGATCAAGATAGGATACCATCAAAGCGATTGGTAAGATCTGAGGATCATATGGATTTATTGGGATAGTACTGAAAAGGAATCATTCACGAAAAGATATGAAGATATCACTCTTCTACTTCAAGCTCATTTGGATGTCAGTTTATTACAAGCGGCCTTTCAATTTTGGAATCCAGCATACTGGTGCTTCATTTTCAATCATTAAGACTTAGTTCCCACAATTGATGAATACACCGCGTTACTCAGCATTGAAAAGGCAAAAGTCGATGGGATATACTACAAAGCATTGAATCCTCCAACCTTCAAGAAAAGATTCACTCAAATCCTTAGGGCAACAGAGTCTTGGATCGAGAGTTATCTCAAAACAAAGGGGAACAGTGAATGCATCTCATGGGTTGGTTTAAAAGAAGCAATGGCGAGTGCTGTTGACATCCAAAAAATCCAAGATATCTACGCTTTGGCAATATATGGTCTGGTTATATTCCTAAAGACATTAGGCTATGTTGAAGCTACAGTAATAGATATCTTTTCTCGTTTATTCTGCAATGCTAATCCCATACCGGTCATCCTTGCTGGAACTATTCAAGCTCTTAATTTTTGTAAGAAAATGGGAATGGGCTATTTCATCGGATGTGTATTGCTCTTTCACATTTGGCTCATCAGTCACTTTAACTCAGAAAAAAATAGGACGTCGCACTACTTCTTCCCTAGCTTTAGCCCTATCTCTAAGGTACTTGAGAAGGAATGGCCTTAAGACAAATATGAAGAACGGGTCCAAAAATTTTGAAACTTCAAGGGGGAGAAGTTATGGAAGGCCTTTTGGTTTTTCTCACAAATGGTCATAGACCGATGCGAAGATTACAGCTGTGTACTATTCATGGGATAATGGGGAAGCACTAGATATGCTCCTCTCTTAGTTCTTCGATAATTCCAGTACCATCAATTCATTCCCTTCATCCAAGACTTAGAGTTATGGGATTTCAATTATGGTGAGCTTGACTTCAAGTTGAAAGTCCAGCTAGCCTTTCAAGCATGGAAATAAGCATGTTGCATGGAGAGATATTGGAGAGGGAGTGGTATGACCCCAGGATATGACGAATGGAGGATCCGTCGCGTTAATGATGTCGTGCCCCTGTCTGGTATTGGGATATCACAAATGGCAGTTGATGAATTTTCCTCTGAGGTTAAATTACCCAAGCAAGAGTTCAAACAAGAGAAGGTGACCTTTGCCAAGGAGATTACTCGATTAAAAGAGGAAAATAGTTGATTGAAAATGGATATATGCCTTAGGGATGGTGAGATAAATAAGGCTATCAATGACAAAAACCACCTCAAGGAGGATCTTGAGAGCTTGAAAAGAGATTGCCCTAAACAAAGCAAGCAAGTCCCAAAGGCTTGGAAAGTCATCGGTCGAGTGGAGGACAGAAATTACTGCTCTTGAGAAGAAACTACACCAATGGAGAGAAACTGCTACGGCCAATAGGGAAAAACTTGTTAGTGCCCAGGCTCTTGCATCAACTTATCGAAGGAGGAGTGACAGTTAGAGGCTTGAGTCCGGGATTTGAGAGCAAACCAAGATGAAAATAGAGTTTTGACACTTAGAATCCAAGACTTAGAGCATTCTCTTCAAGCTCACCAAGACCAAGTTGATGCACTAGTGAGAGCCTCCGAACCGCGAAAGCAAGAATGGCTTTAAGTGGTTGATCATGCACGCCAAAATCATCAAGATTATCATCGCTATCTCATAGAGCAGATTCAAGCAGCTCAGTTAGAGGTCAAGAACATGATGGATGTAGCTCGATCCTTGACACGTGATATCTTGCCCGTCGAAGTCCATGGGCAAGAGTTATTATACTTCTTGGACCATGTAATCAAGCAATGTAACCGTGTTAGGCATTTTCGGATGTAATCACATGTAATTAAGACATTTTGTTACTTTAATGAAATATACTATTGGTGGAGTCCCTTTATCCAATTATCCTTTTTGTATTTGCATAACTAACCTAATCCTTTCATGGTTTTATTCATTCATCCTCATTGCAACAAACATATGCATGAACATACCATAAAGACCTAATCCGAAAATAATTTAAAGTAAAGGTGATCCAAACATGAAATTTATAGTTCGCCATCTATACAATACTCATAATCATTGGAAAACGATGGAAAACGATTACCCGGCCCATATCGAAAGACTTGAACTTATGTACAGAGAGTCCTAAGAGCAGGCACTCTATAAGAATAAGGAACTTTAAGCATAAATCGTTGAGCTAACTAAATTACTGTCCAATGCATTAAGGAAAAAAAAGCAAATGAGCATAGTCGAGACGGGGAAAGAACCGACCTACCCTAAAAGTAATTTGAATGGTGGTACAAAGGCCATCAATGCTCAAGAAAAGGCACTACATAGGCAACACCCACCGGCAGCGAACATCCTACCATCTCAGCCATTTATTTATATCAATCTTGTAGTAGTGTCCTATTTAACTTAAGGATTTCAAGATGCAAGCTCTTTGCCATCAAGGTTTATAGTCTTAGACCTCGATGAGCACACAGAGCAAGAGAAAACAAAGAGGCCCTCAGAAAATGATGAGGACTTGGACAAGTATCACTCATTAGAGAAGTGTCTTCGAGCTGTGAAAGAAAATAGCAAATTTGGAATCGTGGACGTAAAGTCATTAGGGCTAGTTTCGAGCCTCCCATCCTGCCTAAGTTTAAAGTGCCTGATTTTGAAAAGTACAATAGGACTACTGACCTTACTGCCCATCTTCACAAGTACTATTGTAAAATCATAGGACACGAAGAGAACGTGAAGCTACTAATTCATTACTTCAAAGACAGCCTGACTGGGGTAGCCCTCTGATAGTACATTGGGCTTGATCTTGCAAGAATTCAAACGTAGGCAAACTTGGCGTGTGCATTCGTTGAACAGTATAAGCATGTGTCTAATTGGGTTCCATATCTCTTTCTCTCATGAAAATGGAGAAGAAATCTTTTGAGAGTTTTAGACAGTATGCTCAGAGATAGAGAGATGAGGCAACTCAAGTTCACCCTTCTCTAACTGAAAAAGAAATGACAGTTATGTTTGTTGGCACCTTACGAGCTCCTTATTATAAAAAGCTAGTAGGAAGCCCTATGAAAAATTTCGTTGATACGATTATATCAGGTGAAATGATTGAAAATGCCATCAAGAGCGGCAGGATATATGTCGAGGAAACATCTGGATTAGTCAAAAAGACAGTAAACAAAGGTAAGAAGAGGGAGGTGAATGTTGTAGGTGAGAATCTTGCTAGGTTTAATCAAAGTCTACAACCAACACAGCCTATATACTTCCCAAACATGTTGAATACGGGTCTTAACCCTTACTTATCAGCACCACAACTAGTCCATGCTATTGGTTTGCTCTTGTAATGAGCTTTGCACCAAATCCCATGCAAAGTGGTGCAAAGTGCGATCCAAAATGCACAACCCCACAATATGCACAATGCGAGAGCTCTGAATAACCAATAAGTATTCTGAGAAAGGGAACACTTTAAACCATTCCCTTACTCATATAAAGAGATCTAGTCTCATTTATTGGTAGGCAAACTAGTGGCTCCAGTATTCATGAACCCAAGATCAGCACCGTACCCCAAATGGTATAATGAAAATGTTTATTATGAATACCATGCAGGAGTGTAAGGCCACTCCATTGAGAACTGCATTTCATTCAAAAGAAAAGTGTAGAGTTTACTAGAAAAAGGAGTGATCAAGATCGAGTAAGGTCCTAGACCCAATGTAGGGGCTAACCTGCTCCCTAATCATGCCGAACCAAGAGTGAATGTGATAATTGGTGGAAAAGGCTATCGAATTAAAAAAAATGTGGTAGAAGTCAAAACCTTGATGAGTAAGGTTTGGCAGGCTTTCGTGAAAACTAGAATAGTAATAGATAACAAAAGTCAAAGAAAAAATTCTGTTGATACATCTTACTGCTTCTGTGGTCGAGAACACAACTTGTAACATTACCCATCCTTCTTGAAGATGGTCCAATGGATGATGAATCGGTCTGAAATCAAGTTATACGAGAAGTGAGATAGACATGATGATCCATCTATCAATGCTACTGACGAGGAGAGACCTATCGATGGTTAGATCTTTAGTTGTCTGTCTCTCATGGGCATGAGGAAAAGAGCTAATGAAAGTTTTAAGTATTGCGCAGCAAGATTAATGGAGGAGGCTGCTTAGATTCATCCCTTACTGACAGAAAAAGAGATGATGGTTAGATTCATTGGCACGTTGCCAGCCCCTTATTAGAGAAGATAACGAGAAGCTTCCTAAAAAACTTCGTGGATGTGGTCATACTCTGCAGAAGGATTAATGAGGCCATAAAAAATGAATTGAGAAGAAATGGTATCTGCAAAGACAAAGGGAAAGGAAAGATGAAGGTTAGTAAGTAATCAAAATCCAGCATTAAAGCCAGTTCATCTCTAACTTGTGCTGAGTTAGACCTAAAGGAAATAATCATTAAAGAAAACTGCAAGATTGTGGAAAACGTAGAAGAAGTTCGAATGTTAATGAATTCGGTTTGGCAAATCCTGGTGCAAGATAAGTTACTTAATGCAACCGAGAAGATAGAGGAAATGATTAACAACTTTTGTGACTTCTATACTGTTTACGGCCATACTCTTCAAATATGCAAAGAGTTTCGCATAATGGTTCAAAGAATAATGAACGAGGGTAGCATCAAATTCTATGATGAAAAGCAGGCCCCACATACTGAGTCTGCAAATGCAACACCATCTATCAATGCACTAGAAGAAGAGGAGGGCAATCTCTTTTACAAGATTAGAAGGCCGTTGATTTTGTGCAACAACTGACCAAGAGTTAAAGTTGAACCCATTCAGCCTCCGCCAAAGACGATCATTCAACTTCCATTTCCCTTCCTGTATGAAGATGATAAGGTAGTTCCTTGAAACTATGAAAGCAAAATCTTAATCATCGGAGAATCTAGCCAGCAAGCAGCAAGTGTTAACCTTTTAAGAGTAAATCACCTAACTCGAAGCTGTTGATGTTATGCCCTGACCACATAAAAAAATAGCACTCAGTAAGAGAATGTTAATCTCGTTTCTCAAGCACCGAAGTCTGCAACTAAACTCAGATTCGATAGATGTCAAGGATCCAGTGAGCGAGAAAGAAGCTACAGAATTCCTCAAATTCATCAAACATAGTGAATACAGAATCGTCGATTAGTTGAACAAGCAACCTGCCAAAATATTTATGTTGTCACTGTTGTTGAATTTTCAGAAGCTCACAGGAATACCCTCTTCAAGGTTTTGAATGAGGCCTATGTCCCGCCTGACATCTCTGTAGGTCAATTGGATCACCTAGTGAACAACATCACGGTCGATAATTATATATCTTTCAGTGATGATGAAATCCTGCACGAAGGAAAAGGAAATTACAAGGCCTTCCATATCACCACATATTGTAAAGGAACCATGTTGCCTAAAGTGCTTATTGATAATGGGTCGACTGTAAATGTAATGCCCATGTCATGCTTGAATAAGCTCTCTGTTGACGTATCTTATATCTAAAATAGTCGTACTGTCGTGCGAGTGTTTGATGGAACTTGCTGGAACATTGTAGGGAACATCACCATTCCACTCCAAATCGACCTATATACTTACGAATTTGACTTCCATGTGATGGACATTGCTCCATTATATAACTACCTATTGGAAAGGCCGTGGATTTATTCTGCTGGAGCAATGCCATCATCTTTACACCAAAAGCTACAACTCATTATCAGAATAAAGTTGTTAGTATTAGAGGAGAGCAAGATATCATTACTACCACCTCAATTGATGCCCCATATGTCGAACCCAACGAAGATAGCGCAAATTCCTCTTTTCAGGCCTTTGAGTTTGTCAACGCAACTTATATCAAAGAAGGATTGCCAATAGTTCTGCCTCACCTATAAAAAAGTACTCATATAGGTTTGAAGTTGACTATCGGTAAGGGTGTCCAAGCCAAAAAGGGACTCAGGATACGCCTTCAAGGAATTGCTAAAGCCTTGAAAGTGGTCAACCAGGTTGAAAAAAAGGGGTTGGGATTCAAGCCCAATGCATAGTAGAAAAGAAAGCAAGCTCAAAAATACTGTGAAAGAAGAGTGGCTTATTTGTCAGGACAAGACATGGAGGATAAGCTAATGATATTCCTACTACTTCGGGAAAATTTTCGCCTAGGGGGATATGTAAATACTAGCTCGAATAGTGTTGTGCTCATGTTAAACAAGTATTCGAGGATATCTCTATTAATATGATTGGTGAGCTAAAGATGTCAACTACAAGTTCGGATACTGGTATGTGCCCTTAAGGGTTTGTTCCGAGTGTTTGGACGAGACTGGGATTTATGTACTATTTAAGTCAGTTTCAAAGTAATGCTATGAACTAAACCTACATGCTCTTACCAAAAAGAATTGTAGGATTTTTTGTATAGGCAGCTATTATTAAGTATTATCAATGAAAATGACTAAACATTTTGCATTCATTTTTTGTGTTCATAATTTTTGCTAATTTTTTCCCATATTTTCAAGTACCCCAATAAAGGTGACATGAATGTTCATACTAAAACCTTAGGAATTGATTTCGAGCAGCCGATCTATACGGTGAGGTCGAATCTAAAAAGGACCCAAAAGAGAACCCCATACCTTTAGACCTATTGAGACTAGTTGAACAAGAAGAAAAGCAAATCTTACTTCATGAAAAATCCACTAAAACCATAAACCTTGGAACAAAAAAAGACACAAAAAAAGTCAAAACTAGAACCTCCATCAAGCCATTAACTCGAGCTAAACTAATAAATCTCTTTCAAGAATATCAAGACGTGATTGCTTGGTCCTATCAATACATGCCTGGGCTAGATACCAATATTGTGGTTCATAAACTTCCCCTCAAACTTGAATGCAAACCAATCCAGCAAAAGTTAAGGAGGATGAAACCAAAAGTGCTCCTTAAGATCAAGGAAGAAATCAAAAAGCAATTTGAAGCGAGATTTCTTGAGGTAGCCAAATATCTTAAATGGGTAGCCAACATAGTCCTAGTTTCTAAGAAGGATGGTAAAGTGCAAATGTGTGTAGACTACAGGGACCTGAATCGAGCTAGCCCCAAGGATAATTTTTTTCTACCTCATATTGATACCTTAGTAGACAACACTGCCAAAAATGCACTATTTTCTTTCACAGATGGGTTCTGGGGCAATAATCAAATCAAAATGGCTGCTGAGGATAGGGAAAAGACCACTTTCTTGACCATGTGGGAAACTTTCTACTATAAAGCGATGCCTTTCGGGTTAAAGAATACCGGGGTAACTTACCAAAGGGATATGGTAACATTGTTCTGTGACCTTATGCATAAAGAAATAGAGTCTACGTGGATGACATGATTGCCAAATTAACAAAAAAGAGTGAACATGTTGCCAATCTATGAAAACTCATTAAAAGTCTTTGCAAATATCAGCTTAAGCTAAATCCTGCTAAATGCACATTTGGCATCACCTTCGTTAAATTATTAAGGTTCATTGTGAGTGAAAAAGGAATAGAGGTGGATCCTGGCAAGGTTAACGCTATCCAAAACCTACCACCACCTTGAACTTAAAAGAAAGTGAGAAGTTTCTTGGGAAAAGTAAACTACATAGCCCGATTCATATCTCAGTTGATCGACAAATGCGATCTGATCTTTAGGTTGTTGAAAAAACAAAATCCTGGAGAATGGAATCAAAAGTGCCAAGAAGCTTTCGATAAGGTCAAACATTACCTTTCGAACCTCTAGTACTTATCCCACCAGTGCTTGGACAACCACTAATTCAGTATCTATCAATCCTAGACAAGTCGATGGGCTATGTATTAGGACAACATGATGAATTAGGGAAAAAAAATAGGCTATCTATTACTTAAGCAAGATATTTACAGAATATGAAAATAATTATTCATTTATGGAAAAGCTATGTTGCGCTTTAGCTTGGATGGCCCGAAGGTTAAGGCAATACATGCTATACCACACTATATGGTTAATCGCCAAGCTTGATCCCATCAAGTGTTTGTGTGAAGCTCCCACCTTGTCCGGGAGATTAGCCAGATGGCAAGTTATGCTTTTTGAGTATGACCTCGTATATGTGAACTAGAAAGCCATTAAAGGCAGTGCAATAGTCGACTTTTTGATAGGTCAAGCCACTGATGACTATTAGCCTTTATACTTTGAGTTCCCTAATGAAGACTTAATCTGCATATTTGAAGCGGAGAACACGGTCAAGTGTGGGTCATCATGGAGAATGTATTTCGATGGAGCTTTAAACGCACTGGGGCATGGATTTGGGTAATTCTCATCTTACCAAAGGGAAACCATTACCCTTTCACAGCCAAATTAAACTTTGACTACACCAAAAACATAGCCAAATATGGGGCTTGCATCATGGGGATCCAAGCAGCCATCGAAATGGGCATTCAAACATTGCAAGTGTTTGGAGATTCAGCCCTCGTCATTTACCAACTAAAGGGAGAATGGAAAACACGTGGTACCAAACTGATCCAATATGGGAATCTGATATCGGAGCTCAAGAAAAAGTTTGATGATGTTAGTTTTCATCATCTACCTCGATAAGAGAATCAAGTTGTTGATGCCTTGGCCACTTTATCTTCCATGTTTAAAGTCAATCGGGAATCGAACATTGCTCTTATCCAAACGAGTATCTATTCAACCTTAGTGCATTGCCAGAATGTTGAAAAAGAGAAGGATGGCTTGCCATGGTATCATGACGTCCTTTAATACATTAAGGATCAACGGTACCCAGAAGATGCCACAGAAACTGATAAGAGGACCATTAGATGATTAGCTGTGAACTTCATTTTAGATGGGGAGATTTTGTACAAGAAAGGCTAGGATTAGGTGTTACTTCGATACGTGGATGCCTTTGAAGCCAAAAGAATACTTGAAGAAGTTCATGAAGGGATTTATGGTATGCAAGCTAATAGACACCGAATGGCAAGTCATGCGATCAGGTTATTATTGGTTGACTTTAAAAAATGATTGCATTTACTACATTCTAAGTGTTATAAATGCCAAATCTATGTTGATAAGATCCATGTCCCATCAATACCTCCGTATGTTATGATAGGTCCATGGCCCTTTTCTGTGTGGGCATGGACATGGTTGGACTGATTACCCTCAAGGCTTTTAATAGGCATCGCTTCATTTTAGTCACGATCGATTACTTCACCAAATAGGCAGAGGCAGCTTTTTATGCCAACATCATTAGATCTATCATGTGTAAATTTATGAAACGGGATATCATCTGTAGAAATGGTTTTCCCGAATAAATTATTACTAATAATGCACGTAACCTAAAAAATAAGATGATGCAAGTAGTCTGTTCTCAGTTAAGATTCAGCATCGAAACTCTGTCCTATACCATCTGAAGATGAACTGGGCAGTTGAAGTAGCCAATAAGAATATCAAGAAGATAGTTGAAAAAATGGTTGAGATGTAGAAAGATTGGCATGAAAAGTTACCTTTTGCTTTACCTGCTTATCGCATAACCATACGAACTTCTACAAGTGCCAACCTATTCTCTTTGGTCTACAACATGGAGGTTGTCTTGCTAATTGAAGTTAAAATCCCTTTATTTAGAGTCTTAATAGAATCGTAACTTGAAGAGGCTGAATAGGTTAAAAACCGATACAAGTAGTTCAACCTCATTGAAGAAAAAAGAATCAAAGCCATCTATCATGGGCAGATGTATCAAAAGCGCATGATGAGAGCCCATGACAAAAAGGTCTATCCTCATCAGTTTCGAGAAGGTGACCTAGTGCTCAAACAAATTCTCTTGATCCATAAAAATGCTCGCGAAAAATGGACCGCAAATTAGGAAGGGCCATACATGGTGAAACACGTATTCTCTGGAGGAGCTCTAATCTTGACGAAGATGAATGGCAATGACCTGCCCAACCCTATGAATTCTAATTCTATTGAGAAGTATTATGCCTAAAAGGACTTTAGAATGAAAACTCAAAAGGGCATCCTATTAGTTCCTCGCCTACCATTCACACAGGAAAAAAAAGCTTAAGTTGAAAACCCAAGAGGGCTGTTTAATGGTCAAACCTCCTAATTCAAACAAAGCCAAGCCCAAACTATCGTTAGCCTAAAACCAATCTTCCCCATATTCATAACTTTAACCAAGATGCCAAGTCATAACCTAACCCATCTATTTTGTGTTGACCAACACCACCAAAACCTCATCCATACCTGTACTCAAAAAATGGAAACTACCGAATTTTAAGACCTTTATCCCACCATAGGGTAATCTAAGGGATTTTCTTATGAGTTGCCAGCACCAAAAGAATCAATTACTCGAAAGAAATCTCCAAAAGCACTCAGTGGATTATTCATGTCATCAGCGTCAGAGTTAGTCGACTAGGAACACTTCTCATATCTCTTTTGTACTTCAAAACCTTCCACAATCTTATAAGTTTGTCACAAATTGTACCCTCTTTCTTTGAATAAAAATATTACTTAATTCCTCGCAGAATCTTTTTGTAGCACTGCATTTCATGTTGCATCATGTTTATCATTTACTTGATAATGCTTGATAAACAAACAAAACTGATAATAGGATTTCCTAGCATTACTTCGAAAGATAAAACTTTGCAAGGACTTTGTTTCATGTTTAAACACCAAGAATGAACTCCTAGGGCCACAGTTGGTCTTGCCCTAAGACCCCATATCTGGAGAATATGCTCGAAACCTCCTCAATAAAGGGTTGTGGACCTCTTATACCTCTAAAAAAGGGACAATCTTAACATTTAAAGCCTTTGAAAATCTAGAGCAAGATTGAGGAACCCTGGGCAAAAGGCCACCTCACCAAAGCCAAAGAAAGCCCAAAACCATCTATTGGATTAGGGCTTTAAAGTTATTACCTTTGCATCAACTAGGCAGGTATTTGCATCTTCATATATTATGTAGCATTTAACATTTTACATGTATCAGCTCCCGTATGTAGAAGTTAAAATTATAGGGAACCTAAAGTATCATTTTTTTATTTATTTCAAAAAACCTCAAAAAGCCTTAAGTAAGTACCTTTGACTTTATTGAAAATCACCTAAAAATGGTATCTAAACTCATTTTCTTCATTCCTTAAAGAGTAAGACGCTTCCCTACCTTAAAGCCTACACAAGCTGGTGGCAACTACCTCTTTCAGTCCTCAAAGAGTAGGATGCTTCCCTACCTCTAAGCCCACACAAACTGGGAGCTACTACCTACCTCTATCCTCAAAAAGTAGGACGCTTCCCTACCTTAAAGCCTGCACAAGCTAGTGACAACTACCTACCTCAGTCTTCAAAGAGTAGGATATTTCCCTACCTTAAAGGTCACATAAGCTAGTGGCACCTACCTACCTCAGTTCTCAAAGAGCAGGATGTTTCCCTACCTCAAAGCCCACACAAGTTAGTGGCAATTACCTATTTTAGTCCTCAAATAGCAGGACACTTGTCAAAGCCCACGCAAACTGGTGGCACCACATAACCTACCTCAATCCTCAAAAAGTAGGACATTTTCTTACTTTAAAGCCCACACAAACTGGTGGCATTTATTTACCTTAGTTCGCATAGAGCTAGACGTCTTTTTTCACTTACCTCAAAGCCCGCACAAGTTGATGGCACCACACAACCTACCTCAGTCCTCAAAGAGTAGGACGTTTTCTTACCTTAAAGCCCATGCAAGCTAGTGGCACCATATAACCTACCTCAATCCTTAAAAAGTAGGATATTTTATTACTGTAAAGCCCACATAAGCTAGTGGCAACTATTTACCTTAGTCCATGGAAAGCTGAAAGTCTTCTTTACCTACCTTAAAGCCTACACAAGCTGATGACACCTATTTGAAAAAATGAAAAACAACTTAGTCGAGAGGTCAAACCCTACAAAACTCATCAAAATCTTTTTTTCGATAAGTGTTTAACCCATCTAGACATGATACTAAATAACACTCCACTTCTCAACAAGTAAACAAGTCCATCATGCCATTGGAATAAAATAATGTCAATTTGTCTTTGTCCTGTTACTAATACTTAGCAACGGCAAAAAATGGGTAGCTGTAGACACCTCATTTTGTCCATACCAGTTTTTGGTATCCTAAGTGTTAGGTAAAAGATGACAAAATCAAAAAATAGAAATAAAACTAAAGGAAAAAGTTTTTCGAAAGTTCTAAAATGCCTATGGGCCGTATTAAAGAAAATGTAAAAACGAGGCATCAAAGGCCACTTTTCATGGTGTCACCAAGGTTATACACAAATTAATTTCCCATTGTTTGTGACCAGGTTGAGGTAAATCGGGAAGCCACAGGTTCGTACAAGTTATATTGGGGCGCAAGTATTGATACGAGGCCTTTACGATGTGAAAAACTTAAATTTTCACATGCAGTATCGATACAAGAGGGTTTGGTATCAATACCCAAGGTGTGGTATCAATACCTGGCATGTTTGTATCGATACAGACTTTGGCAGTAGCTAAAGTTGTGATTTTTGGCAAAATGTATCGATACACAAGCATGAATTTCGATACAAATCCATAAAGTATCGATACTGGCCTCTAAGTTTCGAGATTGGAAACTTTTTTTGCTCTTAGTGTCGATACACAACTCATTATATCGATACTCAAGAGTAAAATATACCTTGTGTATCGATACAACATGTTCTGTGTCGATACACCAAGGCATTTTTGCCTAGTTTGAGCTATATTTCAGCCTTCAAAAACCCAATTTAAACATGTTTTTGCACTAAAGAACTATCATATAACATTGCAAACCTCAACTATTGATTCAATAACGGATTCTAACAAATTTTTGGAGTCCAAACAATTAATGACAAAGGTCACTTTCATAAGATATATGGGTGTAAGAGGACGACAGGCATATCTCTAGCTTGCAGGCTTTCACAACCTTTCTGCCTCCTTGCTCAGATGGCAAAACCAATATGAAGAGAGTCAACTGAACATGGCAGTTGGAGATATGCCCTGGTGTAGAAGAAAAAATCAAAATTGCCCTTTGCATTGTCTTCTAAAAGGAGGGGCTGAACCAAAAAAAAAAGGAAGACACAACCAACTATCTAAAAAAACTCTCTCAACTATCAAAAAGCTTTCCAGCAATCCCAAAAAACTCTTCACCCATTCCCACAAATCATCCAGCAACCCCAGCCCCAAAAGTTCACCAAAAGCACTATTCTATTGCCTTCCTCCCTCAACCAACCTCTATTCTCGTAGCTCCTTAATACCATAGCCAAAACACCTTCAAAAGCTTAATCTTTCACATATTTTCATCCTCAAAACACCTCATCAGCACCATATTACCAGAAAGCTCCTTTCTTTCACCCTTTTTTTACTAAACAATAGCAAAAAGAGGGAAAGAACTTAGCTTAAAGTTGCTACTTTATAGAAGGAAAAAACTTCAAGCCTTTACTAGTATATCTTTTACCTTGTCCCATGTATCTTCTGTTTTAATCATACATTTCATTTTAGTGAGCCCTTCATGCTACCATAACCCTTCTAATACTCTCATGCATCTTTGTTGCTTTAGTTGTGGTAGTCCTAGGATCTTGATAACTTTCTTGACACCTTGATGTTGTGGAATGTATAAACTCACCATACTTCATTTTCATCATTTCACAGCCTCTGTTCATGTATATTTTGTGATGTATCTTCCATATCCACATATACATTACATATTGAAGTGGTCATCTTGACATGTCTTAGGTATGTTCAAACATTTTCTTGTGTTTTAAGGAGTCTAATGAAATAAAAATCTTGTCTTGACAACTCTAGCATCCATCTTCTTGTTCAAATATGTTCATATCATCTTTATGCACTTTATTTGTCATCTTCTTGTATTCGTGTCACCCATTTCGATGTTAAAATGTCATCTTTGCATGTTTGCAAGTTTAATCCATGTTTATCTCTGTATTTGTTGTATTTTGTTCATGATATCTCCATTAAAATGCCTGTTTGTCTTTTACAAACTGATTTTTTTTAGAAAACTCACCAAGTTAAGTTTATGCTACCTCCAATAGATGAATAATAGCATGGACTTAATTCTTTCATTAAATTGGTCTCTCAATCTTAGGGATAAATCAGCATTTTAGCTATGGATTTCATGGTGAAATATGTTTAGTTTTCAAAAAAAATAAGAGGAAATCCTTTTTAGTATTAAACCTTGATCTTGAGTCTTATGTTCATTTTGGTGACATGGTAAATAGGTTGTTCCATCATCCCAAACTACTCGAGGATTATGGAGTGAATTTGTGAAGCCCGTGTTACTTTCTGTTGCAGATGTTCGGATGTCTTAGGCCTGAGTCTATCTGCAAAAAACTAAAATATCGATGAATCCCCCTATGTTTGCTCTGGCAGCATTATAGTCCAAACTTAAAAAATTATTTTCGAGCCACAAATATTTTCTTTGATTTCTAATATTTTTCCTTTAAAGGGCATTGAATTACCTTTCTAACTGTGTCTTGTTTGTCCTTGGATCATCTTGGAGGAGGGAACTATGATTTTTAGAACCCTTGCTATCCAAAATCCCTAGAACCAAGCATGCAACATTCTGTTTGGGCCATTTCGGCCCATCAAATGATTTTTACGAAATTTTGAAATATTTTTTTCAATAAGTTCACAAAATTCCCTTTCCGAAAAGGTATTATCTACAATTTAACGATCCCCGATAAACTTAGAATGATTTTTCAAAATCCATCATGCCTTTTTAATTGTACATGCTACTAGTGCTGAGACGAGCCTAACTTCAAAAATTAATTTCGCTTAGAAAGTGATGTTCTAGAAATTTTGGAATACTTTTATATTAAACCCCATCGAGTTACCTTCCTAACGTATCTTATTTACCCTCTAAAATCTTCAGATGCACCTGAACAAAATTTGGAAACGGAGATAACATAATGCTGTCCCCTGTTTTTAACCTAATTTTCAAATTCTCTTTTATCGAGATGTTTGAATGTCTCGAAAACGTGCCGATTGATTCCCCCCATAACATCAACCCTTTTTGCTCGGATCAAGACTAAAATACAAAAAATATGATTTCATATTAAAATTTTTGCTAGTGGAGATACTCTAACTCCACTACTCAAAAGGGATACTCCAACCTTGTTTTTTAAATCAAAGTTAAGTTTTTTCCTTGTTCCTAAATGTTTTCCTAACTTTGGGGATACTTCAACCTACTACTCCGAAGGGATACTACAACCTTGTTCTTTTTAAAAAATAATAAAAATTTTTATTCCTAACTATTTTTATAACTCTATTTTAGGGCATACTCTAACCTCACTTCTCTGAGGGGATACTCCATCCCCGTTTTTACCTCAAAAACTCAATTTGCTCTCTTCCAAATACCTCAAACCTTTTTGATAGAAATCCTCTTTGTTCTGCAAATTACCACCGAATCTAGATTGGTCCCTAAAATTGTCGTCTCGGTTATTCTTCAATAATCGAAGGTAATATGATATACATTTTGATCGCCCCTCCGTTTTTATGCTCTTTTGTTTGTGATTGCTTGTTTATGATATTATCATATTTCTTATTTTTCACCTCAATAACTTGTTTCCTTTTGTAGTGTTATTGTGCATTAATATTTAAAATTCGTTTTCTAATAAAATTTAGAGGCGATGTTTCATGTTGGTATCTCTCCAGTGCATAATACGAAACATCCAATTTTTAAAATCCAATCCGGACATCGTTTTCATAAAAAATCCCTATGTTCCTCACATCTCCGAGGCACATAGGTGATCTAATTTTTTTAATAAAAAACCCGGATTTACATTTTCCAAAACTTCATGTAATAAAGAGGATTATATCTAAATAAAGACCAAATGGAACCAATTTAACAAAGACCAAAGTGAGACATAGTTAGTAGGTACCGATTTCGGGCACCACGGGGATGCTAGTCCTTCCCTGTGTGTAACTAACTCCTGAGCCCAACCAACGAATCTTTGGACTTTGTAGACCTTGAAATCAATGTTTCGAGTTTCATAACTCGTAATATTATTTTCTGTAGGCGTCCGATCTTACCTAGCCTAAAAGGATCAGTGGTGACTCCAAGTTTATGGCCACTTCATGGTGGCCATCTGGATCCAGTTGGATGAACGACTCGTCCGACAGTCCTATCCCCTCCATACCATCATGCCTAATCTAAATCCCAATCAAGGGATAGCTCAAAGGCTCGACCATAACCAACCATCATTCATTCATAAGTCGAGAGTGCTATACCCTTTGGAAGTTTTAAAAGCCGGGCATAAGCCGATAGCAATCTTAATAAGAGGTCTAAGAAATGAGCTTGAAAGATGCCATCTTTATCACTCTAGCCCTTATCGAAGAGGCAACTAAGTATGAAGAAGTTTAGAGGAGGAAGAAGGTGAGCAAGTGGATCAGGCGCTTTTGCTTATTGGTGTTGTATGTTTCCTTGGGACTTTTGTAATATTATTTAACGATTTTGTAGTATTGATTAAGGAATGAAATTTCTTTCTTTTTGGTAAATCATAAATTTACATTTGTTTCTTTGTCTTTATTTCATGGTAGGCCTCTAGTGGCCTCGCAAGTTTGTTGAGTGCTTGAGTTCACCACGTGGGTGTCGTAACGTACCCCAGGGTGGATCCTCGCTGATCTATGGGTGCGCATGACTTAGAATATTTTCCTGACTTGGAAATGTCTTCTTGATCTAGACCTTTTTTGGCGATGTGATGAGAACGAGAATGTATGGATTCTCGACTTATGGTACAGTGAAAGGAACCATAAGATGAATCGCTCATCTTATTGGTCTCGGATGACCATCACGAAATGATCAATGCTTGGAGTTGCCACCGATCATTTCGGGCTAGGCATGATCGGATGCCTATTGAAACCTTTAAGTTACGAAACTTAAAACATCGATCCCGTGGTCTACGTAATGCAAAGATTCGCCGTTTGGTTTTGGGAGTTGGTTACGCGCTATTAGGTACGAACCTCTACACGATGCCCGAAATTGGTACCGTACTAGCTATGTCTTTTTCAGTTTCGATTCTTTTGATCTTAACTTGTCATTATTTCGATATAACCCCTTTTAATGCATGAATCTTATAGAAATAATCCAGGTTTTGATGAA